>JAGFPH010001037.1:32860-53404 GCA_018207615.1 Philaenus spumarius | reverse complement strand
TTTTAAACATCTCAAATTTGATTTTCAACGCTATTAGACATATTAAAAAACCTATACAAATATTTTAGAATTTTGTCTATAAGGAAATCATTTACATGTCTTAAATAAATAAGTATAATAAAAGAAAGGTGGAGGACGAAACGCCTAAAAATGAAATTATTTGAAAACGTCTTTAATTACCGGTACCATAGTTGTAATTGGAACAGAAACTGTAGTGTACGCTACTTCAACTTTTAATAACTAAATTAAACATTTTTGAAAATCTTAATGTACTATACTGTCACTATTTGAAAAAAGAGAAGGTTTTTGTGGTATTTTATGAATATTAAACATTTATGTTTTTAGTCCACAAACTGCAATAACATAGGAGGGGGAAAGTTCGAGCCCCTCCTTGCCCATATTGATGGACGCTCTTGTAGATATTTACAAGTAAACTTCAAAAATTTAAAACTGTTTTATACATTTAAATTTAGCTTTTAAAAATGGAAATCTAGATATAAAGCTGAATGACCCAGTAATCACAATGTTTAGTGGGCAAATTATATTGAAATGAATTACTAGATGAACCCTTAAGGTAACATTTTCTAATATTTCATTTACTTAACATTTTATATATCAACAAGATTTTTAATTTGAACATCATCATAACGATTCAGATGTTATTAAACTCTATAAATAAAATATCTTTATTCTGCATACAAAGTTTAATTGAACCAATCAATAATGGCACTAATTGAATAATAATCTTGATTTTCACTCGGTTAATTTGGTATGCAAATATTTTTTTAGAGTCTTTTTGTCCAATATTGTGAAGACAAACTTATGTATTCTTGCCCTCCAAGAGTTAAATTTCATTATCAGTACATGATATTAAACTTGTGTCTTAAAAATAAACGTTTGTAATTTGTGTCCGTTAAAAAAATAGTTTTTGTGCTAGTACATGATTTGTACATTGTGCTCTGAAAAACGAGGTACAGCTTTGTGTAAATGTATACTAACATACAAAAACTCACTATAAAAATATGATTAAATATTATGAAAATACCGAAAGAATTTATTTATTCGATTAACTTTTCAAATTTGGGAAACATTTAACAATTGCTACAAAGAAAACAAACTTAAAAATACATTTTGAACTTAACTTTAAAATATTAATTACATATTGTATATATAAATAATTTTAAACCCATGGTTATATAGTTACATATCGTACTGTTTTTTATGTCCTTGCTTGCGTACATCGGACAGTTTATGTGGGTACCAATGTTTACCATACAGACCAGTTTCTTTGTCAAGTGTTTGGAATATGATAAATAGCGAAGATAAAGTTATCATCCACTAATTTGTTATGTAACAATATTTGTAGACATCTACCATAGTATTGCTGAAGTGGTGGAGTGTTTTACAGGCTTTGCATGCCAACCTCTACGCTCGCTGTGCTTTCAGAATGAAACAAAGCCTGTATTTTGACCAACCTTCATTTCTTAAATGATCCTTTGTTTTGAATTATTGATAGATAATCAATGTTCTATCTTTTATTTCATATAAAGGGTTTTCCGTTTGCCCCAGAGTGATTTACTCATATCAGCGCTTGTATGACCTACCACCCCATGACTGCTTAAGAATAACATCCGAGGTCGTTACTCATTTTAAGGTAGTTTTTTTTACAATCATTTATTACAAATTCATCATTAGATTGAGGATGTTATTATTTATGGTAATTATATTTATGGTTTCTTATTTTCATCTGAAAAACTTTATAAATAAGACGAAAGGCTTAGCTACCGCTTTAATATTTTCTTTTCCTGCCACCAAAATTACAGTGTGTTCTGATTTAATGCTCGATCGATCCTTTTTGGCTTCTTGTTTTCAGTTGTAGACATTTATAAATAAAAAGGGAAAACTTAGGTACCGACTTTCATATGTTCTCTTCTTGTCACAAAAAAAAATATAGTAAAAAGTTTTTTTTCATTTTGTATATATTGCTCCTTTGTAGTTACTTGTTTTCCGACGTAGAACTTTATATATAAGAAGGTAGAAATTAGCTAAACGCTTTAGTATCTTCTTTTCCTGCCACAAAAATGACAGTAAAACTTAAAGTTCAGAGTTTATGAACAAAATGATCCTTTGTAGTACTTTATAAATAAGAAGAGAGAATTTAGTTATCAGCTTCAGTTCCTTCTTTTCCTGTCACAAAATTTACAGTAATAAGTAATGTTCAGATTTACGTGTAAATCTTTTAACGATTCTTCATGGGGTTTCTTGTTTACTAAACTCTGAAACTGTAATCAATCATTTTAAAAACTATAAATGTATAAATAAATTATGTACATAGTTATAGTTATTTCCTTATTTTGTTCTTAATATTGAAGTTATAACAAACTTTATGTACCTTAAGTAGTATATTTATTATAACTGATTATAAATGTATAAATATTACAAGTACTGAAACCTGCACATATTATATTCTATAATAGAATTAATTGTATTTCTATTATATTCTATAATAGAATTAATTGTATTTCTGATTAGTTAAATTGTCTATGTGATCAGTAGTTTTTGATCGACGATTATAAAAAAGTAAAGATCATGTGTACAGGGTTAAAAATAATTATAGTATTTTGTATTTTACAAAATATATGCTCTAGGCGTCCTTATATTTAACCCTTTCTGACAATGCTTAAACAGAATTATTCTTTTATACTCATTGCAAAACCAGCCGGTGCAGTACATTTAAAATCTCATATTATTAAAGGAGTGTCTGCAGAGAATAAACATCATAATCTAGACCCGCTTCTTTCTAATAGGTATGTGTACATTCAAAAAGTGTTAACGTAAAATTGTGACTTTATTATTGTGATAAAATCTTCAAATTTGATATACTGCAATGCCAGATCCTGAGATCTATCTCAAAAGTCTAAAAACCACATTTTTTTAAATTTATTACCACTAACGAAAGTTTCAAAAATATAACAAAATGTTTTAATATTTCCCATCAAGTTTTTATGAAATTGTTTTACATGATACATTTTGAGACTGGATTACAAAACAACTGTTATTTTTTGCTAACTCACTCAAAAAGAGGTAAAAATTCTATATTTGCTAAGTTTAGTCTTAACTGTTTTAGCCACACTTATTATGATTTATCGTAAGTTCTGATGTAAAAGGCTTTGTAACAGATTCCGATCATATGAAGTAAAGAATATATAGTTCTATATTCTCACATAAAATGCCATGTACTGTATTTACCAAAATGTTACTCCGGCAGTTCCTAATTGAAAAAAACTTTCTCACAATGGTGTGGCTTCGAACCACTGGCATATTTTAGTCTCTGGCTAATGATTTAGTTAGAGAAGAAGAACATCTTAAATGAAAAATAATCTCCTTTATCGTGGTTGATGAGGTAGAATAGAAAACATAGGATGAATATTTAGTTTTTGTCAGGCAAGATTGAGAGTAAATATAGAAAAGGTTAAATACCCAGGACTCGTATACAATTGCAAAATTTATATTTTGACTATTACTTATAAAAAAACTAAAAATATTATTTGTACCTATAAAAGTTTACTTTAAAATGTCAAAATGTTTTAAAAACTTTGCATAGGATTATTAAGACTGATGGATAATTATTGAAACAGGTTATCAACATGAACCATTTTGTATATTAAGATCTTCCTCTTAAGGATTATATATTGTTTCCCATATTTACAAGTTACAGCAAATGTATAACATCTTTTATGGATTACTATTAAAAATAAGTAATCATCTTAACACGTTCACTGCGGCCGGTATGAAATTGTACCAGGCGCACTCCACGCCTCATGCGGGCGGTACGAAATCATACCGCTTTGTATTGCAATACAAAAAGCATTGCATGCTTCGTGTTTGAGTATTTTCAGCATAAAATGCATTGCGTGCTTCGCACGCCAACCTCCCGTGTTGGGAGAATTTTTAATACACAGAGCATTGCGTGCTTTGCACACCAATTTTAAGCCTCTGTGCTATGGACGCACATGTGCATCCACTTTAAAATATTATTGATTATTACGTAGAAAGGTTCAAAAGTAAAAAATAAAGTAATTTCTACTCATTTAGGCTATAAATATAAAAAATAAAAGATCAGCTCCTAGCATAGGAAATACAAAATTTGCGTAGCAGTGAACGTGTTAAATGTCCATCTTTTTAGAAATTTATATACACTCCTTAACACTAGATTACTTATGTCAACATTTTTTCATGGGATTACTTATGTATCGTAAATTTGACTACTAACAAATATTTATATTTTTTACTGTACTAAAATAACTTGTAATTATTTTTTTAAATTGTAATTGTATCCTAGCATATTTTAGGGCTTTTTTTGTTTTTAAAGAGTTATACATCAAACTATTGAATTTAAAAAAAATAAAAAAGCAGACTATTTATTTCAAAATAAAAAACAAGAAATTTGAAAACAAATTAAAAATCGTATACAAATTTTTTATATTTTTTTAAACACATTTTTACGGTAAATACTTGTACTAAATTTATTTTAGTAAAATTAAAAAGTTTTTTTGCTTCTTTATGGGTTTGGTGTATTAAGAGTTTGGATACACCTGTCACTTATGTATCGTTAAATTGACTGCGTGAGCTCAAGAAAACAAAGATGTGTGCTACTTGTAACAGCGCAACTGTGCAACTGACATCTGTGGTCTGAGATGGGGGTTGAGAAGACGTACCTTTTTTGTCAAGTATTGCGATTTTGCAAGTGGCGCATCGTCATTTTGACGGCACATAAGTAATCTAGGGTTAATCCTTTTATTTGATGAAATTTATTTCAATTGTCTTTTTGTTGAAAATTCAGCCATTTTTTTTATTCCATAGAAAACATTTTTAAATTTGTAATATTTGGTTAATCCTTAATATTGTAAACTGTTTCATGATTCTCCTGTCCAAATGATTATAATTTTCTTTATAATCAAAATCTGATGGTTAAACCAATGCAAATATGTCTTTATTTTCTGTCTAAAGATTAACTTTAAGAGTTACAGTTTAAATAGTAGAATTTATTTCTACGATTGAGGAAATTTACTAGTAAGTGGCAATAATATTTTAATACTTTCCTTTATATTCATATTTGTTGAGGAAGAAACGGGTTTATTATTGCTGAGTGCTGGGCCAAATCAGTACCCATGAAACCTGGCAATGTAGGAGGCTTGACGCACTACCAAAAGAAAGAATTTTTTTAAACACAATTCTTCCAAATGAGAATTTAAAATAATCAGTATTAAATAAATGTACATAACTTTACAGTACAGTACCTACTTAGTGCAAGTCAAGTTCCTAAAACTAAATTATTAATCTAAAGAGGGGATTTCTGTTAACTTCATAACAATTCTATCATTTAATTTTTATAAAATTATTATTCGTTTTAGCGTTTGTTATTTGTGTGAGTTTCTTTCATTTACTTGGAATGATTTTCAAATAACTATTATCCTGAACGGTTTTAGTTTTTTTTTTAAACTTTTGTCTTGATAGGCCTACATATATATAACTTTTTAAGAACTTGTATATTGGCTGGGTGCATTATTTTACTTACAAAATATACAAAAATATTTACTAGTAATATTTTACTAGGAATATCCTTTGTCAAATTTGATTAGGTTTACTTCTTTTTATATCTCATAGAAAGAAATAACTGCACAAACAAGCAAGACATTTTTTATAAATGTTTTATCAAATAACATTTGCCTGATGCAGTCAAAAGGCCAGAAGGGAAATAGGTTAACTTATCTAGTAATAAGGTTTCAGCAATATACTGTACTGAGTGAATTGATACCCTAAAATAATTTCAAATATTTTATTTTAAATTCAAAATCTATGTGCTAAATATAAATATGAAAATAATTGTAGTTGGTTAAAAATAATGTTGGGTCTGGAAAATATTGACTATTATTGCACAAATCTCATACCTAAATGATTATAATTTACAATCAAAATCTATTTATGGGAAAAGGTCAACTTTTCTGTTTGGTCAACCTTAAACATAAAATAAATTCATAAATTTAGTAATTCATAATTTATTCTTACATTTTTGTGATTTAAGCAACCATGATTTTTGTGGTCAACATACACTTACTTATCTTGAAGGACATTATAGGTGGGGTATATGATATTTAAAAATATATAATGGATTTCACCCACCTTGAGATGAAAAATATGTTGTCCATGTGCCGTAGTCCAAATTAAAAAATAATATTGGGAATGTACTCTACGTCAACACAATAACACACACAACACATACACAAAAACACACAAAGTACTATGGACAATATTTTAAAATTACACACGACGGTTCGCGAAGAACATAAACACTTCGTGTCTTCAGGTGAATACACAAACTAAGTTCTACGTCTAAGCCTCTCAGAGCGCCTAACTCTGGTTAACACATTCACAATATTATTTTTAAATTTGGACTTACGGCACGTTGACAACATATTTTTAATCTCAAGGTGGGTGAAATCCATTATATATTTTTAAATATACACTGATTTTGATCAAAATTGGATTGAAAGTAAAATTTACAAAATAAATGTACAAACAGTATAAATATAAATAAGTAATTATAATATTTTAGCACAGGAGCAATTAAAAAACATTGAAGAACCTAGATATCTTAAAACAAGCGCAAAGAAAAATAATAAAATAGGCCTATTTGTTTTTGTATCAACAGTTATATTTCTGTGTTTACTAACATGTGAGAATATTGTAGTGAATTTATTTAAGAAGTTAACCTTTTGCGCTCCATAGGCGAACTCAGTCCGACATCGCTAATTTGCCGTTGCGCTCTCTACTGTCCGACTCATGTTTTAATATGATTTCTATGTTCTAAACAAGTGTAGAATCTGTGGTTTTCGGTCTAATGAGACTTCAATATTGTTAAAACAGTTTAGAAACCAGTGACAGATTATATTGGCTGTGGAATATGTTTTATATCTCTCTGAAGTTGAGCAGCTGTTTGCCAGTCATGATCGAAAAATACAAGTAGCATCGTCTGTTATCTTGCGCCTTGTAACTTTTGCTTACGCTTTTTCAAGTAGTATTTATTTCTATTGCAGGTTATTATTTTTCAGTTTTGTAAAGCTTTTTTGTGTAAATTTTGTTTTATGTAAATAATGTAATAATCTTTTTTGTGTTTTATTTTGTGTAGAGAAATGGCAACAATTTAAACTATATTTAACTTTATTTCACAAAACTGTTATTGTTAAAATACATTTTTAAATAAATATAAATACAATTGACATATTTAAACAGACATATTTACCGTTAAAAGTATTTTTCAAGCTCTAATAATTTGTATTACTACTTTTAAATTCACAAAAAAAACATATTTTTTTTACTTGTTGACCTAATATATTCAAAATAGGCATACTCAATAAAAAAATGTTGTTTAACCTCAAGACTATTTTTTTATTACAGTCACATTTAGTGTAATAAAGTACTTTAAAAGCTCTAAACTCCATTATTTTTATTTTTAATTTCATTACAAAACAAAATAATTGATTGATTTTTGTGACCGATTATATTCAAAGTACGGTAGGCCTACTCAATGAAAAATTTTATTATTTAATCTTTCAACAATTTTTTCCTTTTTCTCTGGTTTATTCCGAACAAAACGATATATAATAAGTTATGTTTACTAATTTATTGTAGTAATTGTTTGGTGAATTTACAAAAACAATTCTTCAAACAGTAATATTTTTTATTGGATCTGGTGGAGCAGCCAAGTGTAAAATAAATAGAGTGCAAAAGGTTAATACCTGAAAGTTTTCATGATCAATAAAAAATGTTTGATCTGTGTTGATAATAAAACTTAACAAAACTATTGACTTGCCCATGGTACAAAAGCTTTGTCTCCCACAAGTAGATGTATAAAATCTTGTGATAAATTAAGTATTATTTATCCATTCCATTATGTTTTATATGTATTTTTGTGTTGTTTGTAGTTATTTGCTAGATAATAAGCAAATGGCTTTTGTGTTTATCTTGTGTAATAAAATAGAAATCATATACTACTCTTTATTTTTATTATTTACCATTACCTATTAATATTTGTATTCTTCATTATAGAATTACTTTATTTTTTTCATAATTTTCCTAGGATAAATAATTATTACATTTACTAGTGCTTACTGGTATTTTAGATGGTTGTTTCTACTGCAAAGTTTGGATGGTTAGGAGAAAATAAATCAGACAGTTATGGCACATTTAAATTGTTTCTGTCAAATATGTGGAATAATAGGCGTGAAATGATTACGTCTGTACAAACCTGAAATTCATGAAGCCAATAGCTATTGTAGAATACAATAAACAAATGTGGGTTGCAAACAAGTGACATTAGTCTTCGATTCTATGACAAAATCATCAAAATAGTGCTTTATAAATAAAACCATTTCAAGTGTATTTTATTTACTCTTTTGGGCATTTTTAGAACACCATTGTTACTCAATTGGCAATAGCATATTTGGAAGTTCTGACTCATGAAAGAGTTGAATCAACTACTGCATTTAAACTTCCAAACTCACCACAGCAGGCAATAACTGTAAAAATCTATATTTGAGGTGTGTAGAAGCAAAAACAGATATTTCCATCATAGTTGTTTTTTTAAGGAAAGGAAAAACTGCCAAAACTTAAGTCATCATTATTTTTTTCACTAAAAGCTGTGTACTTGTTTTCCCAGTAAAACAAAGCCTGGAATTGAGAAATAATAAACAAAGTTGTAAATTAACTTTTAAATAAACGATGTCGGTTTTTGCACCTCACCTTGATCCAAATGTCGGTTTTTGCTTCTGAATTTTTGAAATAAAAAACTCTTTTTAACACATTCAAAAACTTTTAATTTTGCTTAGTAATAAATAATACAAAATAGTTTTTTTAGAACCTACGCTTGTAAAAAAAAGAAAAATTTGATTTTCTTTTGGTGTTTAAATACACAAGATATTTTACTTACAAGGAGGCAAACAAAAATCGTTATTTTTTTCTTTCCATGTTTTAGTATAAATTCATTTATTTCAATATCCGATGGATAAGTTTGCTCTTCTCTTAATAATACTGTCTTGTTATGTTAACTTGGTTACAGGTTATAATTAACCTTTTAGAAATATTAAATTTAAAGTGCCAATTAGCAGGTTTTTTGAAACACTTTGCAGTTGACTGATGCCAATCAAATACACAAAATCCTAGGTTGGAAATATTGATTACAGTACACATTTTTTCAAATATGTCATAATGTAATAATACGATACTAACAACAGAGAAATTAATGAAGAAAGCTTACAGGGCGTGGCAGACGACTAACAGTCACGTGGTTCCAATCCTGGTGCTCTGATTGGCTGTTGGCAAATGTTGGTTGTTGCACCTCACCGACCTACACTTTTATAGTTTTTTGCTTCTAAAGTTGGATTTTAAACAAGAATAACGTTTAAAATGTAGGTTTTTGTTTCTTACTAATATAACAGATGGATGTGGTCAGAATAGCCAAACAAAATGATGTATAAAAGTCTACTGTATTTGTAAAAAAAATGTCACTTATCGGGGTTTGCTTTTACACCTCTCATTAATTTATGAATGACTACTTTGAAAAATTTGCCAATTCCATTAATAAAAAAATTAAAACAGAAAATACTAACAAGAAACCGCAGAGCTACTTACAAAACACAAGTTCATAATTAATCTCAAGCCAGGAAATACATGTAATTTGATAAATTACCCACAATCTCAATACAAATCACATCTGAGGTTAAAAACCTCATAAATCCCAGGCCTCTTTAAAAAAATGTAAAGTTGTATATTTATGAATATTTTACTATATTAAAGCTCTGAGGAATTGAATAATTTGTCACTTGACAACAGCAAAGCTGTGTTGGTAAATCTTCTTTCTTTGAATGCACTTATCAGGTTCAGGCCGTATATAAGGGCAAAGTCGTCTCACCCCAAAATTTTATTTTTATTTATTTATTTATTCAACATTGGTTTCTTGACAAATATTATTTATATAAAACAGGTCATATACACAAAAATACAATACATCAGAAAAATACACATAAAATACAATTAAACAACAATCAGCTCAAAAAAGTAGAGAAAATATACAATAATTAACCCTTTGAGTGCCACAGCGTCTACACAGTAGAAGATTTAAAAAAGTGCGTAAAGTGCCAGCGTCCACCCCGTAGACGATCCATATTTTATAATAATTTCATTACATTTATTTATTTACTTTGAACCAAACACAGTACATACAAATTTTTACATCATGATCAAGAAACAATTTTAAAAAAATACTGAGTAAACAGTTACAACAATAAATTTAGCATACTAATCACAATTGTAACAATACTTATATCCATACAAACAGATAAATACAACAAATTTTACTAACAATGTGGTGTTTCAAAAACTGATTGGAAAAGGCACACAGCGCTCGTCCCTGCTCAAAAATTCACCCAGCGAGTAACAGCCACCTGCCAGCAACAGCCCTTTTAATTTCGTCTTGAAATTATAGTAGTCATCAACTCTTTTAAGAGACTCTGGGAGTCTGTTAAAAAGTGCTATTCCAGCTTGAGCGGGTAGTTTTTTGTGAAGATTTAATCTGCGTTTAGTTAATCTTAGATCATCACGTTTTCTGGTGGAATATGGGTGAAAATCCCTGTTGTGGGCTATGAAGCTCTTAAACCGGCAGAACAATATCACTTCCATTATACAGACTGTCCCAAAATTCCCGAACCGGTTTAATAACTCCTAAACGAAACTAGCTACAGTAATAATATTTCAGACATGACTCCTGGCTACAAAAAACTATTTTTTGAGTTGTTTGTTAGTCACTATTGCCCCTGCCCCCAACCAAATTTGGGGGGGTTGCCCCAAATTTTTAAATGTAAACCCTTATCGAGTGACCCATCATTTTAAAGGTCTCATTGAGTTAAACACAACAGCGCAAATCTGAGGTCGATATCTTGCTCCTGTCCAAAATGGCTGACCTTTTAGTGTTTCTTATGGTCATGTAATTTAAAATTGACCCCCATTGGTTATGACTTAGTGACATAATGAATTATACTTAAAAAGTAAATGTTCATACACTGATAAAACACTATTATTAGTTTGCCAAATTATTAGTAATAAATGTAAAAATTAACGCTGGAAAAATTAGACAACATTATTCTAAGACACAATTTCATAACTGAGCCATAATATCCAATGCTGCAGGTATTGTTTTGTTGATGCGGGGTTTTCCAGCAATGATAAGGATTAAGGCATGTCATAACGAACTTAAAGTAGGAGAGTCCAAAAATGTTATCTGTTAACAATTGTTAAAGGGCCACCGGTGTTTATTACAACTGAAAAATTAAAATATCTTAAACCATTAAATGTGTTTACTTTGTATACGATACAAAATTTTCAATTTTAAATTACATGACCATAAGAAACACTAAAAGGTCAGCCATTTTGGACAGGAGCAAGATATCGACCTCGGGTTTGCGCTGTTGTGATTAACTCAATGAGACCTTTAAAATGATGGGTCACTCGATAGGGGTTTACATTTAAAAATTTGGGTCAACCCCCCCAAATTTGGTTTTTGGGGGCAGGGGCAATAGTGACTAACAACTCAAAAAATAGTTTTTTTGTAGCGAGGAGTCATGTCTGAAATATTATTACTGTAGCTAGTTTCGTTTAGGAGTTATTAAACCGGTCCGGGACTTTTGGGACATATAGTATATAAGCAAGGAAGTGTTAAGATCTTCTCAACTTTAAACGCTTCCCTACATGATTGGCCAATGGCTAAGTTTGCAGTCAAGCGAACCGCTTTCTTTTGCAAAACAAACAATCTTTGCATTTGCTGCATACCTGAATTTCCCCATAGTACATTTCCGTAATTTAGGAGGAGAAAAATTACAAATAAAAAGAGATATAAGTAGCATATAAAATCTGTAACGTTAGAAAAATAGATTGGAATCTATTAAAAGTTAATTATTAACTTAGTTATCTATTTCTACTCTTTGAGACAGGGGAAATGAATTACTTCTTACAAAAATTTAAGGTCTCGAATTTTGCAAAAGCAAATTTGATTATTTAAGAATTCTTTTTTAAATGTTTATATGATGTCAGAAAAATGTATATACAAATTTGATGTAAAAGAAAAAGAGAGAAAACTGGAGATGCATGACAAACATTTTTTTTTCTATCCAAATATACTTTGACAAACTTAAATGGCAACAGTGATAGAGTTGTAATGTTATTTAAGTTAAGCTGCACCACCACTTTCAATTCTACAAACATACATACGCCATCTATCTTGAGCACAAATGTAACAAACCAAAATCCAATTGCAACAATCGGCTATGGAAGAGCAATACACATGTGCCGGTTAGCTGACCTTGGCCTTGCAATAAAAGTTAGTTCTATTTCAACTCGACCTCTTACCGGCTTTCTGACTTTGACACAAGTCATGTAAATGTTCTAAATACGAGCGTAACAACAAATGAATCAATGTATAGTGTCGTATCCTAAATCATGAAACATGGCGATCTTCAAGTTAATCATTTCATTCCTATCGTAATTTCCCAACCGATCTCCCGGTAGGAAGGCAGTGGCATCTTAACCTCCAGGTAAAGGACTACAAATTTTATTACATAGCTCTTTACAAAGTTTTTCAAACGTTGTTGAAACCATATATATAAAATGTATCAATATATTAAAATTTCATAAGTATTTTCATTTGTAATTTATTTTACGAATTCTATTTGAATGTCAACTTAGCCTAAATTCATTTAACCTTTTAAACTCTTGGCAAAGTATTGCAATATGTTCCAGTGATAAAAATAACAAAAGGTCAACTGTGCGTGAAGTCAAGTAAATGTAATATAAGTAATATTAGCCTTTTACAACTTTGCTATGTTGCTTTGCTTTTAATTTTACCATGCGCCAAGATACAGCTCAATTTCTCTGTTTTAACTTGCATATTACAATTTGAGCAAAATATTTTAAACTGTCTTGTGCACAAGACACATGTGCTAATAACTACATCATGTACTTTAAAATTGATTAGAATGTAGTATAACTCTCAAATTCTGTCAAGTTATTTGCTCAAACTGTCAATATAAATATATAGTAACATATTTGCATTCTAATTGTCAAATGTACAATATTAAATATTACAATCTTGCTGAGACAGTACTTTATTTTTTTAACAGATTAAATCTGGTCCAAGTGCCAATATGTTAATATATTGGTGGGGGTCGGGACATTGGGTTTTTTCAGTGTATACTTTGTATACTAACAACCTGCAAAAATTCACCTTTTCCCTAATTAGTTGTGACAAAGCGTATTACTTACCTTCACTGACTGCTACTAGGCTAGTGTTGATTGTACGGTGATACGAGTAGATTCACGCTTCTTATAAAAAACATTGTGATTTTGAAAGTTCAAGATATCTTTTAACCCTTGAAGCTGTGTTTGGAGCGTAAAAGTAACTGTTTTTCCAATTTCTTAACAATTGTATTACACCAACAGTGTCCATTTTCATGTTGTATGACTGAAATTTATTTCTTGTTGTCCGTTTATACATGATGGCAGCTATTTGTAAAATGTGCTTTGTTCCAAATATCGTCCCCTAAAGTGGTTCGTAATATCGTCCCGGGGGCGATATTCGGAACACTTATTGAGAACTCTTTTTCTTTTATTCAAGCCACTTCTGTCAACTTTGATCATGCTTTCATTATGATTATTAACCCTTCGGCGTGGTTTGCCGTCATATTAACGCCGCGCTCAAAGGCATCTATCGGTGGTTTGCCGTTATATTAACGCGCGGTGACAACCCAACATGTGCTGCTTTCCCTCGTCGGGTATTTGAACTATTTCGAATTTTACCGATATGCAGTACGTTCTATAAAAACAGACGAATATTTCTATCTAAATATTTAGTGGCTCCATGCATTTCTTCGTCTCGTCACAGATTATATTCAACAGATGTTGTTGTCAACATTCAGACAGCTGAACAATAGTGTCATGGCGTATGGAGTCGCTCTGTTTTATTGTGTTACCTGTCGCTTTATCGTTGTTTTATTAATATTTAGTGTTAATTATGGTTGTGTGTCGATATATATTTTAATGATTGTTTGTATCAGAGTATAAATTAGCGAATATGACAGCTCGTAATAGTGAAATAGACCGTTGGCTTGACGACGATGTGTTGTCAGAGGATAGCGATGATGCAAGTGAAGTTGATTATGCACAACTGGATACGGTAAATGTCACAAATTTACAAGAAAATAATAGTGATGATGAGGAAATTACTGTTAGATATGAGAATCTTAGTATTAGGCATGATACAAATCAAAACTCAGTGAACGTAGTTATAGATGAGCCTGAAGTTAGTACTGATGTTGAAGTAGGACAAGGGGATAGGTTAAGTGTTTCTGCAGAATTAGATGATAGGCCTACTAATGTAAATATAGAGTCGCAAAACTCAATGGACATAGTTTTAGTTGAACCTCAAGTTAGCTTTGAAAATGTTGTTTTGGTTAGGCCGTCAACAAGTGTTTTCACACAGTTACATGTCAGGCCTACTAATGTAAATAAAAAGATAATAAAAACACCTAAAAATAAAATAAAAGTGTCTAAAAGGAAAACAAATGAACCTAGTATTTTTGCAGTAGGACAAGGAGATAAAATAAATGTTTCCGCGCAGGTAGACGATAGGCCTACTAATGTAAATAAAAATAAAAATACAGAACCTAGTATGGTCTGGGAAAATATGGAAGGTTATGTGGGCCAAAGGGAGGATTTTATAGGCAATCCTGGACCTAAGATTCCAGGAGATAATATTCATGATATTTTTGAACATTTTTTTGACATAGAAGTTGTAGAATCCATTGTGAAAAACACAAACTTGTATGCTGATCACGAAAGAGCAAAGAAGGGTTTCATTTTTGGCAGGAGGTCTAGGGATTGGGACTGGACTCCAGTAACAGTTGAAGAACTCTATCTATTTTTGGGGATTATTTTGCTTATGGGTGTGGTTCAAAAACCTTCTCTAACGTCTTACTTTTCCAAAAATCCACTGTTAGAGAGCCCAATTTTTCCATCAACGATGCCTCAGGAGAGACTTGAAATAATAATGAAATATTTACATTTCAGTGACAATACAAAACTAAGTCAATACAAAGGCCCTAAAAAATTATTCAAAATTTATTCTGTAATTGAACATTTGAATGATAAATTTAAAACAGCATACGAGCTTGACCAAAATGTTTCTATTGATGAAAGCCTTACGTTGTGGAAGGGGCGCCTTGGTTTCAAACAGTATATACCCCTAAAGGCCTCTAAATTTGGGATCAAAACATTTGAATTATGTGAATCATCATCTGGTTATACTTGGAACTTTTTTGTATACACTGGCAAAGACACGACTTTTCATAATTCCATACTTCCCAAAACTACCCTAAAGTCTACTGCAATAGTTGTTTCTCTTCTCGAGCCAATATTAGAAAAAGGGCATACTGTTTGGATGGATAACTGGTACAATTCACCAGATTTATCCCAGTTACTAAAATCCAAGAAAACAGACACTTGTGGTACACTGAAATTATCAAGAAAAAATGTGCCAGAGGAGGTAAAAAGTATGCAACTAGAGAAAGGTGAAATCACTGCCAACCACTCTGGGCCAATCATGGTTCTGAAGTGGAGAGATAAGCGAGTGGTCACGCTTATTTCATCCTTCCATAACCATGGAATGAAAGCAAAAGTGAACAAATCTGGAGAAGTTGTATTGAAGCCATCATTAGTGTTTGATTATAATAAGGAAATGGGTGGTATTAATAAAAGAGATCAAATGTTACATAACTTCTTAGTTGAAAGAAAAAGAGGACACAAGTGGTACATCAAACTGTTTAGAAGGCTGGTCAATGCTTCAGTCTTGAACTCATACATCATTCTAAAGACTCAAAAGCCAAGAGAAGACCATCTATTTACTAGACTTCAACTCATAAAATGTATTTTCGAAAAGTATGGAGCTACTGTGAAGAGGCCAGTTTATGGACGTCCCTCCATTGAGCCTCGACCTTCAAGACTAACAGAAAGGCATTTTTTAGAAAAAATTCCACCTACAGAAAAGAAGCAAAGACCGCAGAAGAGATGTTGTGTTTGTTCCAAGCATGGAGTAAGAAAAGACTCATATTATTGGTGTCCAGATTGCCAAGCCGGTTTGTGTTTGGAGCCGTGTTTAAAGGACTACCACACCAAACTACACTTCTAAAGGTAAAAAAAATTATATTTTAAATAACATTGTATTGTGTTTAGTATGTAGTCCATATGTTTAACAATAAACAGGTATAAAAATTATTAAATTCTGACTGTATTTAACAATGTTATGGGGAGTTTTACAAAGGACTACATTTTTAGCCTATGTCGGTAGAAATAAATAAATAAAAATTACATTTCAAATAACTTTTTATTGTGTTTAGAGTGTAGTCCATATATTAACAACAAACAGGTAAAAAAATTATTAAATTCTGACTATATTTAACAAAGTTATGGGGAATTTTGCAAAGTACTACAATTTTGCCTCCGTCAGTGGAAAAAAAGCCCGCAGCTAGGGGTAGCCAGCCATTAAGTAATCCCGGCTTGAAGGGTTAACGAATTATAAGAAAAAATCATCAATATCAAGATATCGCTATTATTGTAGTTTTATTGTAAAAGAGCAAAAATTAATTATTTTGTTTAATAAAGCTTAATTGATTTTGTCTCTGTATTTGATAAAATGTAACAAATTCACTAATTTGCTTGATTTATTTCTGTTTCAGATGTCAAGTCCCGTAAGTGGGACAAAAGACATGTTAAATGCAGTAACAACGGTGAAGGAGAAAAAACTTGGATACAAACGAGCCGTGAAGTTGTATTCAGTGCCTCGGGCCACCTTGAAGGATTACGTAAAATCGCCTCGAGATTCAATAGAAAAATTGAAAACAAAGCTTGGTCGACCCTCCACATTTCCTCCTTACATCGAAGAGGAACGGAAGTACTGTCTACAGATGGATTCTCGTTTTTACGGACTGACGGCAGGAGATCTTTCAAGGATGTCATTTGAACTTGCAATCTGGAATAATATTCCTGATCCTTTTTTTCTAAGGAAACAAAGAAAGCTGGTCGAAAATGGATATGCCCTTTTTCAAAAGACATCCAGAGCTGACCATAAGAAAACCACAAAATTTATTGATGGCAGGCATTCAAGGTTTTTCAAAGACGAATGTTGAAATTTTTGTTTCCAAATTTTGGCACTGCAGTTAGAAAAAATCCATCCAATTTGATGCAACACACATGTTCAATGTCGACGAATTGGGTATCTCTGTTGTACAACTTAAGTCAAATCGCATTGTTACAGCCAAAGGAAAGAAAGAAGTCCATAAACTTTCATCTGCAGAGCGTGGAGCAACAATCACAACCGTCTTCTGTATGTCTGCTACCGGTCAGTACGTATCTCCTTTACTGATTTTCCCTAATAAAAATGGGAAGTTGAACTTCTCGATGGAGCTCCTGAAGGCTCGATTAGTGGGTGCTCTGAATCCGGCTGGATAACCACTGAGATTTTTCAGGAATGGTTCGCACATTTCATTGAAAAAATGCCCCATCCAAGGAAAGCCCTGTCGTTCTTGTGCTGGATGGACATCACTCACATACTAGAAATATTAATGTAGGTAACTGAAAGAATTCGAGAAGTGGGTGTCTTAATTTTTTGCTTGCCCCCTCATTCAACGGCAAAAATGCAGCCACTTGAGGTCGCTTTTATGGCTCCTTTCAAATGCTATTATGCACAAGCGATTGAAAATTGGTTAGCTAATCATCCAGGTCGTATCGTGAGAAAACTTCAAATTGCAAGCTTGCTGGGGGAGGCGTATTTGAAAGCTGCTACTATGCAAACTGCGGTAAATGGATTCCGAAAAACTGAAATTTTCCCACTGAACCCGAATTGTTTTGATGACTCCGACTTCCTTGCTCACAAGCAAGAGACGATACAGGAAAACCAACTTGAAGAGTCACCTCATACATCACCAAAACAAGAAGTTAGACCTGATTCTGCCATAATTAGTCCAACTCATATTCGCTAAGTGTCTTTTATAGAGACATCAACTAGCGCACGAAGAGGATCTGCGTTGCTTGTTACTGTTACTCCCCACAAAGAAAAAATACAGCAAGTGAAAAAAAAAGAGAAGAAGATTAACTCAAAATCCTCGACAAAGAAGAAATCTGCACCAAAACGAAAGCTGTCTTTTTCTGAGATTTTGGGAAAAAGTTGTAAACGAAACGACTCTACTTCTCAACCCCGTGCAAAGACTAGAAAGACGGATAGTTCAAGTGATTCGGAATGTGGATCAGATAAAGATATTCCGTTCATTTCCACCGATGATGAAGTCAGCGACAAAGAAGTTGAGTGTCCCCTTTGAAAAAAATTTTCTAGTTACCATGGAGGAGAAAAATGGGTCCAATGCACTAAGAGAAAACATTGGTTCTGATAATTATAAGATTAGTAGTGCCTAAATTTTCGGGTAAAATAGAGGTTTCTTGGGTGGGAACACTTTTTGAAAATTGGATTTTGACTTTTTATTGTTATATTGATTTTGATAACAATATATCTAAAAACCAACTTCAGACCCTAAAACTAGATAGTTTTGGCTCCACAAACATATTTTTGTTTTTGGAAAATATTTGTTACGACTGAGTTATGGGTCAATTCTCTCAGGGGGCGATATTTGAGCCCCTTGTCTTATAATTATATTGAATCCAGGTAGATAGCCTTTTCGGCTTAATCAATAAGAGACCTAATTTAGAAACTCTCAAAAAAATCTTTTTTTTAATTTTATTTAAATAAACCTTTTTTAATTTTACTTAAATGTAAACATTTGCTTTTGATTTAAACTTATATTTAATTGTACTTATAAAAATATCGATTAGAGGTATTTACTTAAATATAAAATATATATAAATGAACATATAAATATACTCATGCGAGGGCATAATTAATTCTATTCAATATCTCAAATTGCTTTTTTAATTTCTTGAATTTAACCTTTCATAAATTGTTAATAAGGTAATGTGTAACTAATTGTTTTCTTTCAAGTGTCAAATCGAATTTTCAAAGAATAAATTGAATAGCTGAACTTTCAACTAAGTAAATGGTGTTATTTCTCCCTTTGTATATGTGCTCTCTTGAACAATAGTGTTTTTGTCATCCTCTTAACTGGGCCTAGAAAACTTCCAGTTTAATTAGTTTTAAATTTATTTAGATAACGCCCAAAAGTGGCACACAGTCGAATCCCAAAATTCTGAACCTGAGTAAGCAAACAAACCTAGGTAGTGGATAAAACACTGACTTTCTGAAAAACATATGATTAATTTCTTGAAGTTACAAAGATCCCACACTATGACCAAAAATATTCAAGAATAGTAGAATGTGGCCCTAATGCTTCGCACGGCAACCTTCATATTGGGAGTATTTTCAGTACACAGAGCATTGCAGCTCATGCTTGAACTCTCGTAAAAAATAAAATAAGTATATGTAAAATCAAACGGCACATAACATTTAAAACATATTTTAGTGCTAACCTCTTTAAAGAAAAATACCCAACTATAATTAATAATATACATATTTTCCTTTCCCTGGGAGCTAGGGGAGGCTGTGGCCCCCCTCTGCCCATAGATATGGGCGCCCATGCCGGTAACCAGTCTACTATACATAAGAGTTTGCATTGTCATTCTTTTTGTTTAGTTAAAAATTGATATCAAGACAGCTTTTAAAGTTTTCTCCTTTCTTTTAATAAACTCATAATGGTGTAGGTATAAAGTATTCAACAAATCATAATAATTTTATTAAAATATATTGTCTTAAAAAAAATCACAATGCCAGACCTTCTTTAGTCAGGCCTACAATACAGTTTTCAAGTAAAAAAATAGGTTACAAATATTTATGATTTTCTTAATATATTTAGTATGAAATATAGTATACATAAAAGTAGGTTTTGTTTGTGTTACATAAATATATGTTTACAAACATGTCTGTAAATAAAAAGTCATGAAATACATTTATTAACACTCTTATTTTTACTAATATAAAATGTATCTAATTAAAACCAGAGTTTCTTTACATTTTCCGAAATTGTATCTAGATATATGCTCTGTCGGCATCTATTGTTTATGTGTTGGAGAGTGTGTATTCGCTAAACAAACAGCTCGACTTTCCTACCACCTGTATCATCCCATCCTTTAGCCGCCAATGACCGTTCATCAGTTTCTAACATTATGTCTACTTTTGTTTTTATATAAAACAATACCTATCTAACAACAACAGAGACATACTTAAAGTGTGGATAAGGGAAAAAGAGCAACAAAATCAGAGGTTAAAGAGTGGATAAGGGAAAAAGAGCAACAACATCAGAGGTTAAAGTGTGGATAAGGGGAAAAGAGCAATAACAAAATCAGAGGTTAAAGTGTGGATAAGGGGAAAAGAGCAACAAA
>JAGFPH010001037.1:18306-28439 GCA_018207615.1 Philaenus spumarius | reverse complement strand
TTCTAGTGTTAAATTATAAAGTTAGGGAAAGGATAAAAACTGTTTTACTTACGATTAGGTAACTTATTTTGACAAGCTTGTACAATTAAAACTTTTGGTATTCCTTTCAACCCGTTAAACTCAAATAAGCAGTCTTCTAAACGTTTCAATTCCACTTCCTTACTATCACTTCCGTATATAGTGCCTGCAAAATTAGTACACAATTATAACAAAGACATTATGTTAAACAATTACAATTGTACGGCTGGTTACCGAGCAGACAATATGAACAAAAGTAGTGTTAAAACAAAATGACTTGACAGATAGAAATACATATGAGCACAAACGGGCAGTAATGCTCAAAGTCAGGGGATCCTTTGTCACAAAGGGATCTAGTAGGCGGTTAAACTGACAGGAGACACACTCAACGCTAGCTTTTAATCATAAACTAAGCAAACCTTAAAATAAAGTTTCTTATAGTGACCTTTCCGTCAAGTGACCTCTTTTTTGTATTTGAACACGCTTCGGGACTTTTATTCCATCTTCAGACACAATATATAAATTACTCGACCGAGGTCGGCACAAACATTAAAATTAATTACATAAAACACACATAACACATTTCAGATTAAAAGTATGTACGTTTAGATGTACACCTTATGGCTGCCGGTCAGCGACTATCAGTCTCTAGTCTCGCACACTCGGAACTTGTTGTTACCGCGGGCTTCTTCAACTCTTATCGCCGCGTCATATAATGTATTAGAGTCGAAATTTAGCTGGTCGTTCAGTAATTAATGTTCGCCATATTTGAATCTTTGGATTTGAACACCTTATAGATCTCATACTCCTCGAACCCATTCATACATCTACCTTTAGAACATACTTTAATCGTTTTAAGGTTATTTTGTAGGCTAGTGTAACTATGGTCTTCGTCTATTAGATGGCGTGCAAAATTCGATTTGTTACCTGAAATTGTTTTTTTTCTTTAAATCAAGTCTTAAACGGTCTCCCAGTTTGGCCTATGTATACCTTTTCACAATCATCACATGCCAATTTATGTACGTCTGTTTGATCTTCTATAGGTCTTGGGTTCTACGCTAAATACAAAAAAGAGGTCGTCACTTGACGGAAAAAAGGTAAGAAACTTTATTTTAATCAATTAGTGACCTGCATACTGAAAATGAATTCATTAAGCAAATATGTAATAAGAAGTCACACTTTGCAAACAATGTTTATTATATTCATTTGAGTTTTTTAACTGGACATAGAAATAATTTTATTGTAAAAAAATGGGAAAATATTTTGGTCAGTCATTGCGGTTAGTGGGTGTTCTACTGCATATTAAAAACTCTGTTTACAGATAACACTCTTGCACATTGAGTTCATGGCCAATAGACCCACAGTCTAAAACTGAACTAGATGAACACTTATTGTTGGGTAGGATTCAAAGTGTTTCGTAATGACCCTGCAATATTCTAGGATATGATTCAGCACATAAGAATTAGAAAAAATTCAATTGGAAATGTGTCCAGAAACACTTTGTTTTCCCCCTGGACGCCATGATGATTTATGATATCAAGGGGCATTTTAAAAAACTGCAAAAAACTTTTATGAATAACTTTGTTTAATACATTTATTTCTTAATTAAATTTTTTTTTGAAATCGGTTCATAAATAACAGTGTCATGATCGAAAATATTTTTTTTTAACTTGATAAAGACAGTTTAGCTTATTGATATCACAATAGACTTAACTATTAGGCAAAACAGTAATCAGCTGACACATTGTTGCAATAAAACAGCTGGCTATAGTGTTCTCTTAAAAAAATGTCATACTTTGCCTTACAATGTACACTAAATAAAGGTCATTAAATTCTATTGAATCAAAGATGTTCAAAATGCAGCCAACCCGCTTTCACAACGCCTACGGAGGGACCCGTACACTCTACCCAAAACACTTTGATCATTTCTAATTTAATCTACTTTTTTTTAAGTTCCATCAACTGCTCCCGGCTGTTGATCTGATGTCCATAAACTTCTTGTTTCATTTTTCTCCAAAAGAAAAAGTGCATTGGATTGAGGTCGGGTGACCATGGAGGCCACGGTATAGGTGTGACATTGCCTAACCATCTGTCAACAAACACAGTATTTAAGTCCCTAATGATTAGTCCATTGTTTGGTGGTGCTCCATCTAGCTGAAACCACATTGTCTGCCGCAATCCAACCGTAATATTTTTAAAACAGTTTGTAAAAATTCAAGAAGACCGACACATCATGACACCGTTATTTATGAACCGATTTGAAAAAGCGTTGTATTTTTTAATTAACCCTACAAGTGTTTGGATGCTCAATTGAGCAGTCATAGCGCTTGGCCTACGTATCACAATACTCAATTGACAACTCTACTTTGTATTGAATATTTCACCCACTAAAAATCATCTAATCACAATGAAACGAAAAGATTTAAACTTTAATTTTTGTATTTACAAATTTGTTCTAAAACGTATATTTACATACATAATCATCGTTTTAAAATTGTAGTTTTTTGAAAACCTAATTCCGCGCGAATGAAACACAAAGAAATTACTCAACTTTGTCACTTCTCTAAAGCTCAATACCGCTCGACAGAAATATTTTGATAATTATTAGGGGTCTGCGGGTAGTGATTTTTTGGTTCGGGTCGTGTAGTGAAATTTTTCACTCGGGTCGGGTAATGATTTTTTGGTTCGTGTCGGGTCGGGTAGTGAAATATTTCACCCGAGACTGGTCGGGTAGTGAAATATTTTACCCGAGTCTGGTCGGGTAGTAAACGTAAACTCGAAGCAAGTGATGATGTTATATTTAGTAAATACAACTTTTTTTCTGAATTAAGTACTTATCTCAGAATTCATAAATATTATATTATTACTGTATTACTATGTAAGTTAATAGGTTACTAAAAATATAATCAGCCTAACCAAACTAAATTATTAGGCTAATTGAAATATTTTTTTTCTATTCCTAAAAATACTGATTGCTGAATTGGATTTATTTTCCGTTCAATTGGTATTTTATCATTTGTATTGGTATTTCTCTCATGATCGCTATCTGTTACAAAACTCGTAGGCCTAGCAGTACTAGGATGGCTACACCGATTTTAATTTTCTTGTGATAAAATTGCCTATCTTAGGAAATCTAAACTATACAGAACAAAAACAATAAAAAATAAAACTATTAACAAAAAACTACGGAACTAATAAAATAACACATCCGTTTCAAAAAAGAGAAATGTTTATTTATTTTTTAACGCAAATTATAAACAACAAAAAATTTACTGTGATGTGAAACGAACGAATCTGATGGTCATTATAACCTCAAACAACACGGAATCACAAAATCAAAATACAGACTACTAAACAGAGTAAAACAAAAGTGAACTATTATGTCTAAGAACCTTTCCGCCGAAAATTTTAAATTTCGACCAGGTAAAATTAATGTTGACATTTTGGCTTTGCATTTCATTTCTGGTAACATGCTTGTATGCAATTCGAAATGTTGGCCTTAGTTTAGAAAGCTAAAAGAATACATCACAGTAACAGTTGTCAGAGAAAAGATTCTCTCGTAAAAATTCGGGGGAAATAATCGGTTAGTCTATTCCGAAGTAACGAATTATACAACATAGATTATAATAACAGGACTGGTAGGCATCGAAACGATTATGCAAGACGATATTATTACAGTCATGTCGCACATAAAACATAAGACGTGTCTTTACTGTTTAGGTTTTGGACTTTTTTATCAGAATAATTGTATTTTCTTTGTGACTTGAAGTAAACGACAGTTGTCTAACTGTTTTAACCAACGCGACATCTTGATTCCATATTTTTTCCATTTGTCGAGTCGAGATAGTTTGTTGTGATTAGGCCTATAATATGAATAAAGAAGGTTGGATAATTTTCTAAGTTTCAATTGTTGACACATAATTGAAATTGTCTTAATTTTTCATATTGAAATAGCTTTTATCGACTCATTTTTGCGTTTTACCTATAAGGAAATTGAATTATTCATTTTAATTCTTCACTACCCGAATTTTATCGGGTATTGAATTCCTCACTACCCGAATTTATCGGGTATAGCAAAAATACTCGTCCGTATTTTAACGTATATTTCGGACCCGCCCGACCCTCGGGTAGTGAAAAAAACCCACCCGAAACCCGAAAATTCGGATACCCGCAGACCCTTAATAGTTATATAAAGATACCATTGATTCGTCAAGATTTTTACTTTCTAAAACTGCCTTCTAATCAGACGTCACCCATATAGTTTCTAAAATATAAAGGTCTTTGTAAACCTTTGCAATTGGAAAGTTTTCAACCAATGAAACAGCACTTTTGCATTCGAGATATCGCTTACAATTGGTTGTATTTCTATTGATATATTTATATCATTTTGTAGGGAAAACTTTGATCTTTCGTTTAGTGTAAAGTAAACTAGATTTTACTGGTTAGATGTTTTTCATACTTCAGTGGGAAATAGATACTTTCGTTGAATTCAAACCTCCGCTTGAGATCGCAACGCAAGTCTGATTCCCACGCTCTTCTAATGGTCACTTTGTATTCTCTTTATCCGCACAAACTTTTGACAGTTTATTCTAATTTTGTGGAACAAGTAATACAATGTGAAATAGTTTACAAAATGAGAATTTACACGGATAAATTCTATGATTTATTCTCTACACTTCTTAGGGAAATATTCCTAAGTTACTATTCAAACTAGTTTTGTTAGCAGTCTACTAGTAGGAATATAAAAACTGGTGTTTTCAAAATAAGAAATTTGAAATTGATAAATATTTTTATATAGTTCTATTTAGAACTAAATTACAAAACGTTTTTACATTTTAAAAAAATTACAAAAAATGTTTACTACTTTTTATGTAGGCCTAAAGTTGAACCTTTTCCTTTCGTTACTGAACATTTTTTGTTTCTTGAAGTAATAACTTTATAAATTTTACATTAATAATTTTTTTACTGCCATATGTAAATTTTTTGAACCTTTCTCTACAAAAAAGCTAAGGAACACTTTTGGATTGGTTTATAATTACTATATTTGGCGAATTTTTGAAAATATGCTTGCACATGCACCGAAATGGCTTGGCGTTGCAAAAAATTAGCATGAACAGTTGTAGGGTTAAGAAATAAATGCACTAAAAAAGTTATTCATAAAATTTTTTTGTAAACTTAGCCGTTTTTCATGCTATTACAGTTGGAAAAATTTAATTCTTTTTTTTAAATACCCCTTGATATTATAAAGTAGGCTGTCATACAACATTTCAATGTAGTTGATCAAACCGTTCTATTTAGTGAAATGGCCGTCATGATAATCACACATAAAAGACATTTGGATGGGCAGCAACTTTTAATCAAATTTGTATATAACATAAATGGTATGGCGGCTCTAAATATTAATAATTTTGATTGATAAAACATTATTTTACAGTTTTAGATACAATCCTAAAATAAAGATAACTTTGTAGTACATTTATTAAATAGAAGCATAAATAAGATCAAATAAAATAACAATCACCATCCTCAAATATTAACTAAGACTTCAATTAATTTTAACACGATTATTTGGTTTACTGTTGGTTAAGCAGCCAACCATGGTACAGATACAGTATAAATCATTTACTAAACTAATTTTTACTCAAATCTTTAATACATCACTTTTAAAATTGAACATAAGCATCTGTATAAATAAAATCAAAACTGTATCGAGAGCAAACCAAAGCAATAAGTATTTCAAAATTAACGTCTTTACTTTATGCCAGTTAGACTAATGAAGAAGAGGGGGGGGGGGGGGGCAGGAGTAGCAGGGTGGCTAGTGATAATCATTTACTAAACTAATTTTTACTCAAATCTTTAATACATCACTTTTAAAATTGAACATAAGCAACTGTATAAATAAAATCAAAACTGTATCGAGAGCAAACCAAAGCAATAAGTATTTCAAAATTAACGTCTTTACTTTATGCCAGTTAGACTAATGAAGAAGAGGGGGGCAGGAGTAGCAGGGTGGCTAGTGATATGACCTTTTGAAATTCCCTGACTTTTCCCTGACCAATCTTAGAAAAAGCACAAACAAAACTATGGTAATTTTATTTTAGTAAATCATTCAAATTATATTGGTGAGCAAATTAATTTTTAGGGAATTAATTAAATATTTAATTAAACACGGTAATATTATAACAGTTAAATATTTAATACTATCTATGTTACTGTACCAACCACCAGCAGTTGCAAATTACACTTTTATGACTATAAATATAAAATTAAACAATGAATTACTCAAATTATATTTTATTATGTTATAACAAAAGAAATAACTAATTGGTTTTTGTAATTCAACTACCAGTACAGATTTGCATTAAATATTTAATTAATTGATACGAAGATACCCAAATTTGAAAACATTTAATAATAAAACTAACAATTTTAGAAACTGCATGCTAGAGAAATGTTTCAAGGACATAACACGGCAAGTGCATTGGAACAAGTGGGCACAATCACTCCCGTAACTTGCCGATAATTGTTTTTACATATCAGAATATGTAGTTTTCTTATTGATTAATTTAGAAGTTCATCTTATCTTTAATGTTTATTTTCTCAATTAAAAATTGTATTAATCTAGATTTTAAATAGTTATTTTTAACTATTTTCCTTAGAAATGTTATTTTTCCCTGACCTTAACCTTCCCTGATTTTTCCAGAAAAGTAAAATTCCCTGACTTTTACACTTTTCCCTGCTGCTAGCCACCCTGAGTAGAAGCCAAATAACACACTGCTCTCCTTAAATATACTAATACAATTTTGTTTGTGTTCAAATTTTGTATTTCGGATCCGAACGAATTAATCAATACAGTGTTTAATGATAACAAAACCTATTATAGATTAGCCTCTTCAAGATAACTGTAATTTCTGTACAAAACAATTACTGACTATTTCTGGTTAAATTAAATTTCTTTATTTAATCTAATTTAACCCTTTGACTGCCGTGCCCTTTCGCTGGACCGCGTCGAATACTGCCGAGGCTATAAGCGCAAGTCTTGGCTCGGGCGCCAGGCTATCGCTGCACGGTACTACGCAATACCGCCAAGGCAGTTATTACTGTTTTTACACTACTACATGAAAGCAATCATATCTTAGCTAATATCAAAGACAGAAACATGATTTTGTTTTCTTCAGAATTAAATGGACTACACATACGTTTATGAAAAAACTGAATTGAATTTTTTCTAATAGTGTTTATAATTGAAATAATATTTAAAAAAAATAAAATTTATTAAAAAAAATAATTTTAAATTATCACAAGTATAAGGAAAAAAAACTTTTTTGCTTCTGAGCGGTACATTTTATTTTGTATTAATGTATTGAGAATAAATCCTGAAATGTTCATAAAAAATATAAACATTTGATAAATTTTTATTTGTAAACATATACCGGTTTATATTTTAGCATTTTAAGAGTGAAATGTGAAGTCTACTATTGTTAGGCCTTTATTGTAAAATTGTATGATAAAATAAATAGGAAACCCTTTTGTTAGAAAAAATACACCACATATTGCAACAAATTATACAAATCAAGAACATTTTAAATCTAAGAATACGAAGTTATGTTTTAACTTAAAAAATAAATAATATATGCTATGTCACAAAATAAAAGACACTTGTTAGCTCATAATAAACAAATGTTTATACCAAGATGGCTTATTTTTTTAACACAAAACATTGTTTTCAAAATGTATTTACACTATTTACATAAAATGTTTATTTAGGCCTATTTTATTTGGACCATGTATGATGATCGAAGCAGTCAAAATGCACTCCCAGTTTACATTTACAGTTCTGTATTGTAATAAATTGACAAGTCGATGTAGGCCTATACATATATCGATATAAATATTTTGAAAGTATATTTTGTTGGCTTTTATTTGGTATAAGAATAGGTAATATTACGTAAAGAATAATATATACTGCAAAGGAATATATCGCGAGCCGATCATATCGGCCCGTGGCGTTATTAGTAAAGAACACCATAGCCGACTAGATAGGCCCGTGGCAGTTTATGGAAGGTTTCCAAAGGCCGACTAAATCGGCCCGTGGCAGTATTAAAAATGTTCCCAGAAGCCGATTAAATCGGTCCGTGGCAGTCAAAGGGTTAATTCAATGTTTCAAAATAGAGTTATTAAATTAAAATACCTTAAGAGAAATTTATATGATCGGGCCATATCGATTCATCCTCTACCCATATTTCCCGATAAGATTCAATATTATGAATCGTACTAGCTGTGTAGAAATAGGACGTTCTTGAAGGATCAGCGGAATACTGCAGGGAAAATGTTAACCGTCTGAAAACTGACTTAACTCACTTCCAATTTCTTCTTTCACTGAACTTTCGTTCACTGTCCAATCTTGTTCTTTCTCAAATTCTTGTTTTTCAATTCCATGTTTTACATGGCGCATGTGCTGAGATACAGAATTTTAAACCACAAACTTCAAATGATTCATATTACTTTTCCTACGCAATCATTTTATTTAATACAGTAAAACTCCAACTATCCAAATCGCTGATTATCCGAATCGCTTTCAGAATTTCGGAATTAAGACAGGAATTCAAAATTCAAAATCTTTTATTGTCATTAAGCACATTTTTTATGGCAATGGACAGTGTCCAGACTTGGGAAAGTTAACCAAAATATTTAACTGATTAAAGTTAAAGTTAATGCCAGAAAAAAATAACTGATTAAAGTTAAAGTTAATGTCTGAAAAAATTAACTGATTAAAGTTAAAGTTAAAAAAAATTAACTGATTAAAGTTAAAAGTTAAAATACGGCACGACATAAGGTTTATTAATACGCACGCGCAACGTTTAATTTGATTGATCTCATTTTGTGATTCAAGTAAAGCTAATTAAAATACTTTTGTTAAATAATAATTTACAAGTATACGGTTCGATTCTTTGATTTATTCTCTACCCTTTCTTATAATAATATTTCATTTTTGGGCAAAGGATATATTCCTAAATTTAAATTACTATTCAAACTAATCTTAGTTTTGTTAGCAGTCTTGTAGTAGGAACATAAAAACTGGCGTTTTCAAAATAAGAAATTTGAAATTGATAAATATTTTTTATACAGTTCCTTTTAGAACTAAATTATACAAAACTTCTGTACGTTTTGAAAAAAATACAAAAAATGGTTACTACTTTTTATGTAGGTCTAAAGTTGAACCTTTTCCTTTCATTACTAAACATTTTTTGTTTCTTGATTTAATAACTTTGTAAAATTTACATCTATCAATTTTTTACTTGCATATATGAATTCTTTGAACCTTTTTGTACAAAAAAGCTATGGAACACTTTCAAATTGGTATATAATTACTATATTTGGCGAATTTTTGAAAATATGCTTGCAAACGTATACCTGCCAACTTTAAAAATCAGAATCAGTAAAAACTACGCGCAAGTAATTTTGACCCTTTTTTAAGACACAACCCTGTATATAGCCATTATAACCTAATATCAGATTAATTCAGAGACAGTTAATATTAAAATGGCTCAACTAAAAATTTGGATCACTTAAGAAGTAGTAACAATGAATACCGGTACTTAAACATTTAAGTAGTATTCATTGGTAGTAATTTCATTTAATGGAATAATTCTTTCGGCAATAATTATGTCAATTCAACTAACCTTTTTAAAAACATGCATTAATAAAAATTTTAATAAGTTTTAGAGTGATACACAAAGGCTAGAGTAAAATGTATACAAACTTAATATTATTCTAGCTGCTTTTCAAATAAATGAATATGAATAAAATATTATTTTCAAATAACTTATATACACACTATACTATTTTTAAAAAAAAACCATCTGAAAGAACTTAAAACATTTTTCAAATAACCCATAACTAGACACAAACCAACTTTCCTCTATGTATAAAAAAATGTTCTTGGGTTGTCTTAATGGTTGGCAATATCATTTTAAATAGGCTAGTAAATTAATTACACATTTCATAACCATATCCTTATTCATGGACATTATTAGTACAATTGAATATAGAAAGTAAATAAAGCCACATATAGGCGATATAATTTTTGTGAGTAGTAGGCCCCTATAAAAGTT
>JAGFPH010001036.1:337909-349479 GCA_018207615.1 Philaenus spumarius | reverse complement strand
AATATTAATAGGTATGAATTACCTGTATACTGTCTGTCCAATCCTTTTTAAATATTCGTGACAACTGCAGTTTCGGGGTTATCCCATCTTCTGGTCACACATCACACACAAAAATATACACTTAAAAGTCATTTTTCTCACTAGTGAGGTCGTCAGAAACACAATAAGTTATACACATAAACACAGTACATGAAACACAGATGATAACGTCAACCACGTGCATGTTGTCCGGGCGAGGGTTAACTAGCTACTGAATTACTGTTATCTTTAAACTGCTGTGTGGGGGATAGTGGAAGGACCTGTTGTGGCTAGTGAACGGGTGCCGCTTTTTTCATTATTCTCCATGTCAATTATGGTGTCAAACACAATATTAGACTGGAACGATACCTTGTCATTTAATAGATGTTGTTTTTCAGTTTTGGATGCTCTATATATGGCAAACTCCTCCCATGCATCCATATAACGGCCTTTTTTACATACGTGTAAGATATTCATATTGGTGTTAAAGTCACTGTAGCCGTGAAGGTTGGTTACCAGATGTTCGGCGAAATTGGACTTGTGAGGGTGTAAACTGTGTGTGGCTTTAGGTAAATGTTCTTTAAATCTTTTAACAAAGGGGCGGCCCGTTTGGCCTATATAGAAGCTCGGGCAATCGTTGCAGGAGAGCTGGTAGATTCCCGTTTTTTCCAGCTAAGTCTGTTGCAATGTTATTACGTTTATTGAGTAGGCGTTCCAATTTATTAGAGGTTTTAAATGCGGTTACAATGTTGTTTTTGGCCATTTCGTTGCGCAACGTATTGTTGAGCATCGAACCGTATTCTACCGAAACGTATTTCTGTTTTTGTTTATTTGCGTTGGCAGTTTTTCTATTATGTTTGTTGATTAGGTGGTCGATCAGATTACTATCGTAACCGTTGGCTAAAGCAATGTATTTTATGGTGTTCAGTTCGCTGTCATATTCTGACTTTTTTAATGGGACGGATAAAAGGCGGTGGACCATGCTGTTGTAAGCTGCTGTTTTTTGGTTAAGAGGGTGGTGTGAGGTTGAATGAATAGTTTGATCAGTTGCGGTTGGTTTGCGGTATATCTTATATGATATCTGGTTTCCTTCTTTGGACAATGTTAGGTCGAGAAAATTTAATTTGTTATCAGTTTCGGTTTCTAGTGTAAATTGTAAGTTGGGATGAGCTTTGTTTAGGTAGTTTTTCAATAAGGATAGTTGTCTATCACTACCATCATATAATATGATGGTATCGTCTACGTATCTATAGTAGAATATCATCCTGTTTCTGAATTGGTTGGAATCGGACCACAAATGTTTGTCTTCGAAGTCATTTAGGAATATTTCAGAAAGAATACCCGATAGAGGTGACCCCATAGCGAGGCCTTCGTTTTGTAGGTAAAATGTATTATTGAAATAAAAATAGTTTTGACTAAGGGCGGTACGGATTAGAGTTAACCCTCGCCCGGGCAACATGCACGTGGTTGACGTTATCATCTGTGTTTCATGTACTGTGTTTATGTGTATAACTTATTGTGTTTCTGACGACCTCACTAGTGAGAAAAATGACTTTTAAGTGTATATTTTTGTGTGTGATGTGTGACCAGAAGATGGGATAACCCCGAAACTGCAGTTGTCACGAATATTTAAAAAGGATTGGACAGACAGTATACAGGTAATTTATACCTATTAATATTTGTAAACTAGATTAGCATTTTTCACGTGCTGCTAAGAGGTGAAAATGTGGTAACAACCCCTAAAACAATAACAATTAATTGTTTAGTTTTCATTAAAGTTAGTGAGCTGAAAATACGAACATCTATAACATACATAAAAAAGTATCATAGATTGACATTTTTCGCGTTCTGCTAAGGGGTGAAAATTTAGTAACAACCCTTATAAAAAATATTGATTGTCATACTTTCCTTAAAGCTAGAGAATTAACCATTAATAAATTAAGGAATTTAAAAATAAGAAACCACTATGTTACATTCTAGTTAAAAATAAATAAGACATATTAGAATTTAATATTAGAGAATATTTATATAAAACTAGGAGAAACCCCTTCGTGCTCCGCACGCCAACCCCGTTGGCACTTTCTATACACATAATCATGTTATGTTTTCTTTATAATAAAAGGTGTTGGATTAATAATCAACCCAAAGCCAAGGTAAATAATGTTAAATGTTCAAATCAAATTATTTCGTATATTTTATAACAGCAGTTATAACAAAGGTTAAAAGAACCAGCAAGGCTCAGGTCAACACTTGAATAAAAACCTAACCTAAAACTTTGAAATACAAATAATTGCTTCAATGTTTGAAATCAGCTGTTAATGGAAATATTGGAGCAAAAATCTGTTTTATATGTTATTTTATTCAGTTGGTTGCTATGGTAATAAATGTAAATACATGTGTAAGTAACAGTCTAGGCCTAACCTAAGATTTTTCTCGACTAAATTTACAAATATTGAAATAAAAAATGTTTTTATCAAAATGAATTATAGCCTATGTTACTCAGGGATAGTGTAGCTTTTTATTAGTAAAACTATTTTTTCAATCGGTTCAGTAGTTCCAGAGATTACCCCCCTACATACAAACAAATTTTACCTCTTTATAATATTAGTATAGATAACGTATTTGCATTTGCTTGGCGAACGAAGCGAGTTGAAGCGAGAACCCCCAAGTTCTAAATAAAACAGCTGGTTCCAATCAAAAGCTTAACTTTAGACCTATATTCAACCAACACACGTTTCTTGAAAACATTTATATTTATTTCACAACACGAGCAAGTAATACAAAAACTCAAGGTTAACTTTACTAGGTGACTTGATTAATTTATTCGCTTCGACTCGACTCCCCTTTTGTTCTGCCCCAGCTCCAAGACTTGTACAAACACCCCGTTAACCCACATAGCGCTAAAACTTTATAATGAACGTGGATTTACAATTTGTAATACGTAATGAATTTTAATTTAATCTACAAAACTTGGGTTTTAACTGATTTCAATGCGCATTTCGTTTTGTGAAACTTTGTTCCCGTCAAGTGTCTGAGTAAAACTAAAAACATTACAAACTTGAAGTAATTAAGTGAAATGAAGGAAGTGACTAGGAGATGCTTGTATGATTGAGAACTGTCTATACTAATAGTATAAAGAGGTAAAACTTATGTGTTTGTTTGTAGGGGGTAATCTCTGGAACTACTGAACCGATTGAACAAAATAGTTTTACTAATAAAAAGCTACACTATCCCTGAGTAACATAGGCAACAATTCATTTTGATAAAAACATTTTATATTTCAATATTTGTAAATTTAGTCGGAAGAAATTCTTAGCTTGGGCCTGGACTGATGAACCAACACATGTATTTACATTTATTACCATAGTAAAGAATTGAATAAAATAACAGACACAACAGCTGTTTGCTCTATTATTTCTATTAACAGCTGATTTCAAACTTTGAAGCAATTTTTGTATTTCTAACTTTGAGGATGGGTTCATATTAAAATGTAGACCTGAGCCTAGCTTGTTCTTTTAACCGTTATTATAACTGCTGCTGTAAAATATACGAAATATTTTGATTTGAACATTTTACATTATTTACCGTCTTAACTTTGGTGTTATTATTAATCCTACACTTTTATTATAAAAACATTAGGCCTACATGATTATGTGGATAGAAGGTTCCAACGGAGTTTTCCCTGGTATTCTATATTTTAGGTAACCCTGACATGTAGCCGGAAGAGACGAAATTGACATTAAATCCACACTGAATTGAGTGACTTGTTAGCCTATCTGATCTACAATAATCGTTAGCCTATCTGTTCGCTCACTGCAGTCAGAAATATGTTTAACTTGTTATTTTAGAATGATAACAAAGATATGAAGTTAAACAACAAAACTCTATTAAAACTCTATTAAAAGAGTCCTAATGTGTAAATTGAATCCATTTTTACCAACATGCTTACCGCCTACTGCCAGATACTTTAACATTAAAACTAAACATGTTCAACCAAAAAGTTTGTTTAAATTTGTTAATTTAATAAGAAATAATTTTTAATTGAATATATAAAAAAGCTGTTGCATGTTTTTTTTTAAAGCTGTAGGTCGTCAAAAACTACTTCAAAACAATTAGTTTTACAAATAATTTCGTAAAGCAAATTTTCACGTTGATTAAACAGTTTATAAGCTACAAACAATAATGTGAAACTACACTTTAACTAGCTGACACGTGCGAATATTTCGCAAGTTAGTAATACTTACCTGATTTAATACGTTGATTTAGTTCAGTTAAATAAGTTTATTTATTTACTTTGGTGTATAAATAACAGTTAAAAAATGTATAGATCTAACGCTTTATGTTGATTTAATTTGATTGATATGCGTGTTAGATTACACTTCTAGATTAATCTAACAGCTGTCATGCTAGTTAAACAGATTGTAAGAACTTTCGTAGGAAAGTTTTTTAATCAAATGTTTAACGAAAACATTAATTTTAAGCTTTTTGTCTATTTTTGTCAATAGCGGGGAAAAAAAGCGAAAAAAAACACGTTTGAGAAATAATATGTAAGAATTAGGCATTGAACATATTTAATTTGATCACCAGCTAACAAAATTTCAAATTATTGTACATATAATTTTTCAATGATGGGTTTTCTTATTTAAAAATTTCCACAAACCTTTTCGTGTTTAATTCAAAATTACTTGTCTAATTTGATTTAATATTCGCATCTTCAGAGTTTTAAATAGTTTGACCTAGTTTCATAACCGTTAGACTAGGCAACACTTTTCAGTTGTAGATCGCACTGTTAATTTGCAGATTTAGGCGTGAATACCTCCTTATAATGAAAGTGGGTTCTTTGGTTGTCCTAATTTTCCTGTATTCATATTTGGTTATCGCTTGTACAAGTTCACCTAATATTTTCTATTTTACTTATTTATAATAAACTAGGGGAAACCCCTGCGTGCTCCGCACGCCAACTCAGTTGGAACCTTTTATACACATAATCATGTCATGTTTTCTTCATAATAAAGGTGTAGGATTAATAATAACCCCAAAGCTAGGATGGTAAATAATGTTAAATGTTCAAATCAAATTATTTAGTTTATTTTATAACAGTAGTTATAATAACGGTTAAAAGAACCAGCAAGTCTCAAGTCTACACTTTAATAAAAACCTCACCTAATAGTTAGAAATACAAATAATCGCATCAAAGTTTGAAATCAGCTGTTAATGGAAATATTAGAGCAAACAGCTGTTTTATCTGTTATTTTATTCAATTGGTTGCTATGGTAATACATGTGACGGTCCATCAGTCTAGGCCTAACCTAAGAATTTGTTCCAACTAAATTTACAAATATTGAAATAAAAAATATTTCTATCAAAATGAATTATGACCTATGTTGCTCAGGGATAGTGCAGCTTTTTATTAGTAAAACTATTTCTTCAATCGGTTCAGTAGTTCCAAAGATTACCCCCTACATTCAAACAAACAAATTTTATCTGTTTATAATATTAGTATAAACATTGAAATTGAACAACAAAACAAATAATCGAGAGAAAACTTTAAATCGATTACATTCAGATGTTTTAGAATTGTAGTAAATTTAAACAGAAAATTATTGAATCCAAATCTACTTTACTCGACAGAAACAATTTTGCCAAAGTCACGCGAGGGAAAAACAAATTTCCCTTGAACGTTTACAGATAATATAATTTATTGTATAAACTTCGAATGTAGATCTGCAGCAAAGCGATCGTGCTACCGTCTGGTAGATTGGAAATGTACTAAACTAAAAGTCGTTCTGTGCGGGATATAAATTTGTCTGGGACGTTTACAGACTTACGGCGGAACGCACTTAATGTATTTTCAACTTTGACAAATAAAAGAATATCAACTCCTATAAAAGCGAGTGTACTTCCGTACGTTCATAAATGCAAACAATTTAATATAACAGCTGATTTCAAACATCATCTGTAATACTTAAACAAAACCTAGAACAAATTACTTTGGGGTTATGTTTACAACTTCAATCAAAAATGTAAGTCTTGTGAAGTTGATTTTTTTAAATACGAGTTAAAGAACTAATGCAGACTACAATACGTTATGAGATTTGCTTTGAGGTTATAAAATGAATATAAATACAACCTTTTATTATCAATATATTCATTTATACAAATTTAAAGAAGAGGTACTAATTCGTTTAGCTTCGGAAAAATTCGTACATCTTCGTAGTTCGTATAACGTAATATAAACATACTGTATTCCATATTTAATATTTTAATTTTTTTTCATTTGATCTATTATTATGAAATAGAAAGCAATTAAAAGATAATATTTTTATCTTTATTTAGATGTATATAATAATGTATATATGTATATAAATACAAATTTGAACAATTAGACCTTCAGTTTTAAAACAGTTATAATATTGTACACATTTACCGAGTTAAAAATCCACGTCTGAATAGTTAGGTAGGCCTAGATAAAGTCTGTTGTTTTTAAATAGTATTTTTATAAATTATATATTTCTGATGTGTATCTAATTAATCTGCCTTTGATTTTCAAGGGAGCTTACTAGTATTTTTATAATATTATACAAAAGAAGAAGTCCTGACTGATTATGACTGATTAGGAACCTTATAATTGGCCTTAGAAATTCCTTATTCCATGTTACTCCTCCCACTTCCATCTCAGAAATGGTTTGTGATATATTACAGTATTTTTTAAACCATGGATTTCCGTGATAATAAAATAAAATCAGCTGACTCATTCGTTCGCTACGCTCATAAATGTATATTTCTAAGTTATTTTTGTAACTTTAAAATTGTTTAAAAGACGGAAAGACGGTATGCAATGCTGTTCCAAAGTAATTTTACTTTCTCACTATACTATAGTATAGAGAAAGTAAAGTGGTCGCAAAAAAAATCGATGTTGAGATTTTTGTGGAAATATCCGTTTTGGGACCCATGAATCTAAAAAAAAGGTTTTTACAAAATGTCTGTCTGTGTGTAAGTCTGTATGTATACAAAGCTAGAGAGAACACTATTCGATCGACTTCGAAAAAATATGCACCAGAGACGTTAATTTGGCCTGTATAAATGCACGAAAAAAAGTTTTGAAAAACAACCCCCTTTTTGCCAAATAACCCCAAAAAATCAGTTATCATTTTTTTATAATTTTTTTATCGGCTCTAACGATTTTGATAAAACTTGGCTTATTTGTAGCTCTTTAATGTGGGTACATATGTTAGGGTAACATATGCAAAAAACCGCATCTTTCTAAAAATTCTCGTTTAGCTAATAATAATAATAATAATAATAACAGATTTTTGGGGTTTTTTGGCCGAAATGGGATTGTTTTTACAAATTTTTGAAACCCTTTTTTCGTGCGTCTATACAGCCCTAATTGACGTGTTTGGAGCAAATTTCTTTGAAATCGATCGAATAGTTTTCTCTCTAGCTAATAATAATAATAATTATATAAATTATATCTGGGAAATAATAATATTTATTAGTTACTTTCCTACTTTAATGTATCACCTCTCCTACCCCTCCTACAATTATGAAGTCACAGTGAATCTGTTTAATAATTTAAATACGTTTGTGAGAAAGTATGAGCCAGTTCCTAGTACCGTTTATTTTGTGTGCTTCTCTATTAGTGTGCCCCATAGCACTACTGAAGGACTGGAGTGGAACTTCAATAGTGGGATTTAAAGCTACAACTATCCAAACCGTAGTAAAGCCTTGGGCGATTTCTCTTTAAAGCAAAACAGCTTAAAGGAATGAATACAGTAAGGCTACTGGAATATTTTTCCTAAACGACGCAGTGCTGTTACCATGGTAACCAGTATTTACCGTAATAAACTGTAGAGTTAATGATGCGCTTCCAGTTTCGTACCCTTCCGTTCACTTCTCTAAACCCCTTCAAGCATCTGTAGGTAAGTTGGAGCTAACGTTCTTCATTAAATAATTCGACCACGCAGCTGAACCGCTGACGTGAGTTGAGCAAAATTTCCAAAATTAAGTTTATAGGCCTATGTTTTAGGGTTTCAACCAACAATTTGGGAAATAGGTCTATTCACGTCGGTGCTGAATAGCTGCAAAATGTTTCGTACGTCATTCCGCATATTGGGAGTATGTTCAATACACAAAGCATTGCGTGCTTCGCACGCCATTCCGCGTATTGAGAGCATCTTAAATACACAATGCATTGCGTGCTTCGCAAACCCCACGGTAGAATCCACCACATGGCTTTGAACCGGGTACTTTTATGGTATTTTATGTTTTAATATATTTTAGGGGAACCAAGAGAGCTATAAGGTAGCGTAAAAATACAATATGTTCAGAATAACATCTTACATTTATATTTGTAGGAAAAACTCTAAAAATAAATTATTCTTGTAGGAAAATTTTGAAAATTTTTTCAAAAAACGTGCTTTCGGTTGTTGGATTTTGTTAGCTAACGAATTCGTCCGAGCGACGTAGACATCAAACATGTGTAAAAATGTGGTCCTTAAAATGCGGCCGCTAGAGTGCGAACACATATACATAAATATATATATGAATTTTAATGACACCCCAAAACGTGTTCTGATAACCATGATCGGTGCTCATTTGCTAGGTACTCCAGACCTTAGGTCCTGCCATAAGGGTCTCTGCAATAGCTCATTTTCCCTATGGAAATTCGCTAATAATGTGAGAAAGTTTATTGCTGTTTGCCAGTCACCTGATATAAAGACTTGGTATCTTACACCATCAACTTTGATACTGTGCAAAGTAATTTTTCTCCAAAACTTAGATAAATTTGGTCTCAATGATATCACTGTTCCCCATTCCAACAAGCGCTGGTACGCCGGTGGTCCTATGTGCGTTATTTCAATGAAACGGTAATTTGTATTGTACTAAACAGAAAAACGTGTTTTACCTGACAAAACATTGAACGATATTAAACTCGATTGCAGATTTGTTGGACGAAACATAACAGATAGAATAGTTGTAGTTATGAGAGTTACACAACTACTGGTCATGCTAAAAACATGTTATTACAAATAAAGTTACGTCATACTGCTTCAAAAACAACTGTTTTCAATACGTGCATTGAGTAGGATCAAATAACGTCAGCTGGAGGCGAGGAACATCAGCTGTTACTTTGTCGTTTCTATATTCCTAACTATTAATTCAACGAACTATTTAACGATAAGAAACAATCTATAAAAACAACTGATAACAAGGCTCAGGTCTACACTTAATAAAATCCTAACCTAAATAAATACAAATAATTGCTTCAAAGTTTGAAATCATGTGTTAATGGGAATACTAGAGCAAACAGCTCTTTTATCTGTTATATTATTCAGTTGGTTGCTATGGTAATAAATGTAAATACGTATGATGGTTGATCAGTATCATAGGCCTAACCTAAGAATTTTTCCGACTAAATTTACAAATACTGAAATAAAAAATGTTTTTATTAAAATTAATTATAGCCTGTGTTACTCAGGGATAGTGGCGCTTTTTATTAGTAAAAATATTTTTTCAATCGGTTCAGTAGTTCCAGAGATTACCCCCTACATACAAACAAACAAATATTATCTCTTTATAATATTAGTATAGATTCCTGTTAAAAAATTTAAAAAATGTAAAGATTATGGACAAAATTAGGGATTTGACGGACAAATGTTGGGGATATTGCATACATTTTTCGATCTGTGTCTTATATATTATGCACAGGTCTCAGCTACCCCCACCACCCAACTTAAATCAAAGTGACTCTGTCCTAATCAATTGTTTCCATAAAAATTACTATTAATAAACGGTACTAGGTAACTGCCACATACTTTCTAACAGTTGAAACTTTATAGGGCCTACCTAGAATTGCAAAAGTAGGACATACCATGGAAAATATTACAAGCATTTAACACACATCCATATTATATTATTATTATTATTAAAACTATTCTATCGATTTCGAACAAATTTGCACCTAAGATGTCAATTAGGCCTGTATAGATGCGCGAAAAAAGGTTTTGAAAAACTACCCCCTTTTTGACCAAAACCCCCAAAAATCAGTTATTATTATTATTACCTAAACGAGAAGATGCGGTTTTTTTGTATGGTACATTAAGGGCTAAAAATAAGCCAAATTTTAACAAAATCGTTAGAGCCGTTTATGAGAAATTAAACATTGAAAAATGTGAAAATTATGAACAAAATCAGGGATTTTGTGGTCTGCATTGGCATCAACATATATCACTGCAGTGGCAGAGCCCTAAGTTACAAATAAAGTCTAATAAAACAATATTGTGACTCGAACTTTTACTGTTTTTATATCGTAACCTAATAATAGTATCGAAATTGGGTATAAATAGCCGTTGTAGACCACATAATAGCAGACGTTTACAAATAAATTTGTGCTTTGCTTTGGTTACGTAAAACTAACGCACTGTTAGTTGTATTGCAGTTTTGGACTGCGTGGGAACATCATCAGATCCATATAAAGAGGTGTTCGAATTTCAAGCAATGATATTTTTACATACACAAAAAACACGTTTACATAGGTTAAAATAGTTATAAAAACATACTATATATATTATTCTTCGGTCGGTGAGCACTCTTCTGCGGGCTGCATATATTCAATGCTTTTTACTTTCTCCCCCCCCCCCCCCCTACCCGTAATATGTGGAGGAAGTATTGTCTTCGTTCAAATATTCAAATTTGAATTTTTAGTAGAATTATCGGTTTCGGTGCTCCCTGAACACAAAAAGTAGTTTTGGCATGATGTCTGTCCGTGTGTCTGTTACGATGTGTACAGAGCTGTAGACCATACAAACGGTCCGATTTTGATGACATTCGGTATGTAGGTGTAGTTCTGTAATATCTCCAGGTGTTTAATTTTTTCAAATTTTTGATTTTTAAGGGTTTTACCCCCCAAAAATTGCCAAAAAACGTGAAATACAAAAATTTCACAAAAACGTCTCTGACGATTTTGATAAAATTTGGCTTATTTGTAGCTCTTAATGTACCCTACTATATGAAAAACACCGCATCTTTCTAAAAATTCTCGTTTAGTTATTAATAATAATAATAACTCATTTTGGGGGGTTTTTTTGGCCAAAAAAGGGGTTGTTTTTCAAAAGTTTTCTAAACCTGTTTTCGTGCATCTATACAGGACTAATTGACATGTTTGGTGCAAATTTGTTCGAAACCGATCGATTAGTTTTAATAATAATAATAATATTATAATACTAGTGGCTTGTAGGAGCAATAGCCCCTATATATAGGCTATATTTCTAGGAGCAATACCTTCTCGTGATGGCCTACCTTTGCGAAGTGGACTTCCAGCGTTATTCATTACACTAAAAAGGTACAGTTGAAATAATTTTATAATGTGTTTAATCATATAGCCTAAGCTTTGATTTTAATTCTCACTTTGAAACAAAAACACAGCTACAATAACAAAACACATCACAAAACTGCACATTCAGGTGTTATTATGAAAGCTGAATTTTCCAATTTATATACAATCACCTGTTTTTAACACTAAAATCACTTGATTTACACCTATATTTTCC
>JAGFPH010001036.1:305768-329769 GCA_018207615.1 Philaenus spumarius | reverse complement strand
CATACCCCCCTCGACCTCATACTTGAATTAAAGCTCTCGACGAGAAACTTTTGGGAAAATTGCCAGAATTCAACATTTTTTAATTTTGGAACCACTTTTTGGGAGGGAAATTTTTTTTCGATTTTTTCAATTTCTTCATTTTCCCACTTTGAGCGCATTTAGTAAGAAAGGGGTAAGAGATATCAAAAAAAGTTAAATACAAAAGTTGTAGAAAATTTAATTTCAAAGAAGAGATTTTCCGTCAGATTCAAGATCCAATCATTCATTTAGCCACTATTCATCCGAGAAGGGAGGCTCCACCCAAAGTTCTTAAAGCTAGACGATTTCACCGATTCACTGACATTAATTATTAGGCACTTCCAGTAATCGTACCCCCTCGACCTCATACTTGAATTAAAGCTCTCGACGAGAAACTTTTGGGAAAATTGCCAGAATTTCACATTTTGTAATTTTGGAAGCACCTTTTCGGTGGGAAAGATTTTTTTCGATTTTTTCAATTTCTCACTTTGAGCGCATTTAGTAAGAAAACGGTAAGAGATAGCAAAAAATGTTAAATACAAAAGTTGTAGAATATTAGATTTCAAAGAAGAGATTTTCCGTCAGATTCAAGATCCAATCATCCCTTTAGCCGCTATTAACCCGAGAAGGAACTCCGGCAAACAATCCTTAAAATTTCCCATGTTAATCTTATGGAGATAATGTTTAATGAGCGTGAGTCAGCTGCCAAATAAAAAAGCAGATTTATGCTCTGTCACCTATGTACAAACGAGCCAAAGATTAACGAGATTCTTTAGCGAATTTTCCAACTGCGAGCGAAGCGAAGCAGCCATCTGAGGCCGAAGGCCGAGGCGGGGTTGGGACGCGAAGCGTCCAGGGGCAGAGCCCCTAGTATATTATAAAAGCCAAATACCACTCACTGACTGACTGACTGACTCATCACGATTTCTCAAAAACTAATGAACGGTTTGCAATGAGACTTAACTTCCTCGTAGGTAATAGGTGCTCACTAAGAAAGGTTTTCAAAAATTCGAATTTTTAAGGGGGTTTGGGGGGTCGAAGTTACTAAAAACAACCACCGAACGGATTGGAATAAAATTTCGTATGCAGCTTCCTCAAGGGCCCTAGGTGATCGCTAAGAAAGGTTTTAAAGAAAATCTAAATTTTAGGCGGGGTTTGGGGGGTCAAAGTTACTAAAAACAACCACCGAACGGATTGGAATGAAATTTGGTATGCAGTTTCCTCTAGGGCCCCTAGGTGATCGCTAAGAGAGGTTTTAAGGAAATTTGAAATTTTAGGGGGGTTAAAGTTACTAAAAATCCCCATAAGAAATAGGCCTACATAGTGGTAATATATTTATTGATATATTTTTGTTGTTGTTAATATACATTTAACTTTGATTTGTCTATCCGTGCAAAGTCGGATCGGGCCAGCTAGTAATTAATAACCAGTAATTACAATACCTTTTTGTGCCGTGTTTGGCTGCGTTAACTCAAACCAAAAAAGTATGTCTGCAAGAAGCGAGTTACTATGGTGTTACTCTTTAGGTCAGCTACAACTTATATAGGTAAACAAAATTGATGTCAATATTTACTACATTTTATTCTCTTAATTTCTTTGTCTTTGAATGCCTCTCGAAAGTAATAGTAAATAAACGGTATCAGGAAACTGACACATACTTTCTCCCTCAGAACTTTGACGAAAAGTACTATAACATACTCTAACTTTTCATCAGTAGAATAATAATTCAAAATACCAATTGTTTTATTTTTATTTTTAAGAGTAATTTTCCCATAAAAATTAATAAAATAATGGAAAAACAAAATTTTATCAAAAACGGCTCGAACGATTTTGATTAAAATTTTATAGTTTATAGTACTTTAGGTCCCTAATAAACTATAAAATTTTATTCAAAATCGTTAGAGCCGTTTTTGAGAAAAGTTGATTTTTCCGTTATTTTAAGGGTTTTTATGGAAAATTTACGATTAAAAATCAAGAATTCACAAAAATGAAAAAAACGCCTGGAGATACCGTATATTAGTACCTCCATACCAAATTTCATCAAAATCGGACGATTGGTTTAGGTCTGATAACATCCACACAGACACACGCACCCCCACCCCCACAGACACAGACACAGACATCACTCCGAAAACCACTTTTTTTAGGTTCAGGGGGACCCAAAACGGATATTTCCACCAAAAACTCAAACTCGAAAATTTTGACGAATACAATACTTTCTCCATATACTATGGTATAGGGGGAGAAAGTAAAAACTTCCTCACTTAGGGTAGTTTGTATGCCATTAAAAACCGTAGATTTTATTTAGACTTATTTCAAAATTATACGCCTAAGAATACTTTACCGTGGTCATAGATCCACGGGCGACCAAACCAGGGCAGAAGGGGTCCACGGCCCAACCTCTTGTTCCCAGGGAAAGGAAAATATGTATATTATTAATATTATAGTCAGGCATTTAAAAAAAAAAGAGATTAGCACTAAAATATGTTTTAAATGTTATGTGCCGTTTGATTTTACATGTACTTATTTTATTTTTTACAAGAATTCAAGCATGAGCTGCGTATACTGTGTACATTGAGTATTGAAAATATCCTCAATACGGGGGTTGGCGTGCGAAGCACGCACTGCATTGTGTATTGAAAATAATTCCAATACGGGGGTTGGCGTGCGACGCATGCAATGCTCTGAGTATTGAAAATACTCCCAAAATGATGATTGGCGTGCGAAGCACGCAATGCATTCTGTATTGAAAATACTCCCAAATGAACACTGTGCGTCGGCCGCTTCTCATAGTGTTCTGTGTCAAGCTCACATTTGCGTCCTTAGCAGTGAACGTGTTAAGCTCCATAACCCGGCCTAGCCCCCCCCCCCCCCCCCTAGAAAGTATAATATAGGAGTCCATGCATAGATCATTTTAATGCTCACTTTATTAATTCTGCATCAACACCAAAAACATCATTTTTAGATAACCATAAGGTATTGAATTCACAGTTTGAGCGAAAGCTTAAAATCAATCGCGTTCGGAACTGCCGAACCAGAGACGCGCACGTGACGTAGCTGCGCGGGCCGGACGAGTTCACGCTCCGCGATTCACACACCTTCGAACGCCTCGGATAGCTATTCTACAAAAAAATATAATCTATATATTTAAAGCCGTAAGGAAAAAAACATTTGGACAGTTCGTCTGAGACTTCTACTGGGCCGATTTACATGCGGTTTTTACCAAAACAAAGGTTTTCGGTCCTATATTAGCAGGTTTTATTTGTATCACGGTATATAGAATACTAACGGTAGGGTTCACGAGTGGATGCGCAGTAACTCGTGACGTCAACGGGACCCACTTTCTCATAAGCTCCATAAGCTTATCATGTAAAAATTGAAGAACCTTATGTAAAAATGTAATAACTTTAAAAATATTTAACCGATTTTAATAAAATTTCAACCACACATAGAAAACATATCTTTAATAACAATATGAAAAAATCAGATTGTTACAACAAATTTTAATACCTTTACTGATTAGGCCTATAAAAATTACTTTCCGATATCTTTATTCGGTGAAAAAATGTTTGTTCATGTCTTCAGTAAAATTTGAATAACTTTAAAAATATTTAACCGATTTTAATAAAATTTGAACCACATAATAGAAAACATATCTATAATAACAATTTAAGAAAATCAGCTTGTTAGAACAAATTTTAATACCTTTACTGATTAGGCCTATAAAAATTACTATTTCAATTTTTTATTTTGAATTATTTGACATTTATTTTAATTGTATATTGGGATAGGAATATAAAAGTTATAGAGAATTTTATTGTGAATCCAAATCTTTTTTAATATTTAAAATCGAATAAGTTATATATATATCATAAGATATATACATTTTAAAAATGTATTTTAAAATTTTGTTTAAAAAGTATATACGTTTTCGATACTTACCTAAAAATTTAATAATAATAATTTATAAATCAAATAATTTATCATATCTTGATGATTTTTCACAGAATTTTCATAGAATAATCTCTGATTATTTTACACATTAAACTCTGTATTAAACTTTGATTTTAGATTACTAGAATTTAATACTTATAGCTAGTAGTCTAGTGTTAATACTCGTACGTAATTAGTTTTTATTTTATTTTGTTTGCGGCATTATTTGAATCCAAATAAACAATGGACATGCAGTTGAATGACAATATTTAATTAACCTTAGATATTTAACTTATAACACACTTACAATCCTAATACACGTACACTAGCAAAACCTTCAATCGGGAAGTAAATGGATGAAATAGTTGACATGTAAAAGAGAATTGAAAATCAGTAGTTTATTATTGATTGCAGTCGTATTAACAGAGTATATTATTATACACATTCTGTGAAAAAATCATCAAGATATGATAAATTATTTGATTTATAAATTATTATTATTAAATTTTTAGTACCTATCGAAAACGTAGTACCGTATATACTTTGTAAACAAAATTTTACAATACATTTTAAAAATGTATATATCTTTTGATATTTAAATTCGATTTTAAATATTAAAAAAGATTTGGATTCACAATAAAATTCTCTATAACTTATTATATTCCTATCCCAATACACAATTAAAATAAATGTCAAATAATTCAAAATAAATAAATATTGTTCACCATTTGTTGAATTTGAAATAGTAAATTGTATAGGCCTAATCAGTAAAGGTATTAAAATTTGTTCTAACAACCTGATTTTCTTAAATTGTTATTATAGATTTGTTTTCTATATGTGGTTCAAATTTTATTAAAATCAGTTAAATATTTTTAAAGTTATTCAAGTTTTACTAAAGACATGAACAATTTTCTCACCGTATAAAGATATCGGAAAGTAATTTTTATAGGCCTAAACAGTAAAGGTATTAAAATTTGTTGTAACAATCTGATTTTTTCATATTATTATTAAAGACATGTTTTCTATGTGTTGTTGAAATTTTTTTTAAATCGGTTAAATATTTTTAAAGTTATTACATTTTTACTTAAGGCTCTTCAATTTTTACATGGTAAGCTTATGAAGCTTATGAGAAAATGGGTCCCGTTGACGTCACGAGTTACTGCGCATCCACTCGTGAACCCTACCGTTAGTATTCTATATGCCGTGATTTGTATTTTGAAAATATTTACGTTAAATGGATCAAAAATTAAAAATATACTTTTATTATGGAGATTTAACATGGTAGAAAAAGTCTACTTTTTCAATCATTTGGACAGTTCGTCTGAGACTTCCACTGGACCGATTTACATTCAGTTTACACCAAATAAAAGCATAACTTTTCTATATTAACAGGTTTTATTTACTTTTATGTCATCATCATTTCTTAAATTAAAAAAATCAACATTTCCAAACCTTTGCATGATTTTACAGTTCTTCAATCAGCTGATTGTAAACAAACAAGGTATTTTGTCTAACAACAGAAGAAGAGCAAACGCTCATATTATTATAATATAACAACTGATTTCACCTATCATCTGTACAAAACCTAGCGTAGATTGTATTTTGGGGTAATGTTAACAATTAAAATTCATCAATAATGTAATTCTTCTGATGTTGATTTTTTTTTAAATATGAGTTATAAAATTAAGGTAGGCTATAATACGTTATAAGATTTGGTTTGAGGTTATAAAGTGAATATAAATACAACCTTTTATCAACAATGAATTTATTCATTTATACAAATTTATGAAAGATACACATTCGTTTAATTTCGGAAACATACGTACAAATTCGTATAACATATAAATATAATCGAGTATTAATTTCTTTATTATAATATTAATAACTTCTAAATCATTTGATAATCAATATGAAATAAAAACCAATTGAAAGATAACATTTATATCTTTATCTTGATATATAATTAAGGCCTACATAAATACAAAATTTTATAAATACGCCTACAGTTTTAAATTGAAATAATTTTTATGGTAGTTGGTAATTGTATTATTTATGCAAGGTAATGGTTTTTTCTCCTTTCTTTCCTATCTGTATTGATATCCCAAAAAATTAGATTACGTGTATAAAATATTAGTTAAATTCACTGATTGTCGAATCCATTTTTTTCTTCTTTAACTTTTCTACAAGACAAATAATTGGAAGGAAATTGCATTTTAAAAAGTACATTTTATACATGTTTCGCACCATCTGCCTATAGCTCCACTCACCACGAATGGAGCTGTATCCACCGAGTATCGACGGGCAACATCTATCTGCATATTTTAAGTTAGGCTATACTGAACCAAAATAAATAAATAATATTTATTGTTGATTTAGTAATCAGCTGTAGTCTCTAATATTTTCATTAATAGTTTATTTCAAATTTTAAATCAATTATTAGTATTTCAAATTTTTAGGTTAGATTTTTATTAAAGTGTAGACCTGAACCATGATAACTACACAACGGGTTCCAACAGGGAGTTGGGGTGGCGGGGGGGTTGGCGTGCGGAGCACACAGGGGTCTCCCCTAGTTATTAATATTATGCAAATCAGCGAGCACGTTGCTTGTTCTTTCCAACATAGGTTTCACTGATTTGTGTACCTCTTATACGGTGCTAGTTGCCTGATACCCGAGAAGACAGTCACAGTCAAGTTATAGAAGCTTTACGACAAGTGCTGGCTGGACTCTATGTATCCTGGAACTAACCAATGTATCAAATTAGGTAGACAATTTTGTCGAGTTTTACTAACTGCAGTTTTGTATTTTCAGTCGCAATTTTTTATTTATTGGAAGCATTTTATTTTGTTACTTTTGATACAGGCATTTGATACGTTTTTGACATTATTGAAGCGTATTTAGGCCTATTATCAATTGCTATTTTGAAATGGTTAAGGGCCGCATTTGAATTTTTAATGCATTTCTGAGCAATGGATTTTAAGTTATTTATAAACCTATTAACTAAAAAAAAAACTATGGTTTTATGCTAATTTTAGTTGTTGTAAACAATTACCAAGAAATTATGTTTTTAGTTTTTTGTTGATAACTCGGTTATCCTTTGACCAAATGAAACGACAAAAAAAGCATTTTGTCTGTCGTTAAAAAATTAAAATATTTTGTGTCTTGTAAATATTTTGTAAAGTTAACGGGTTTCAAGATATTCCACCTTAAAATTGTTTAACGTTCGCCATTTTGAAAATTATAAAAATTAATTCTTTGTGTTTAGTACAATCCACATTTGAACTTGATATCTTATCTATTTCTAGAGTTCTGTTACAGTGAGTTTTTGTAAAAAAAAATGGCGGATTGCGTCTAAACTAAGCCGAATTTGAAACACTTTTACAGAACATTTTTTATTTATTTCAATGAATACAATACCATCCTATAGCCTGCTACGGTTTTTATTAAAGCGCCCTGTATAAAGTGCGTACACTGTCTTCTTTATTGCGGATAGATAATGCCACAGTATGGGGGGGGAGGCTGTCATGGTAAGCTATCAATCGTTTTAAAAATATTGCTTTTTAGCGAATTTCCATAGGAAAAATGAGCTATTGCAGTGGCCCTTATGGTAAGACCCAAGGTCAGGGAGTAGCAAATGAGCATCGATCATGGTACCCAGAACACGTTTTCTGGTGTCATTAAAAATCATATATATATATGTGTGAATATATGTGTTCGCACTCTAGCGGCTGCATTTTAAGTCGGATTTGGTTCAAATTTTTTGGTACACATGTTGGTTGTCTACGTCGCTCGGACGAGTTCGCTAGCCAAAACAAATCCAACAACCGGAAATACATTTGTAACTATTGTTTTAGGGTTTTCTACGAGAATGAATTTGTTTTTGAGTTTTTTTCCACAAATATAAATGTAGGATGTTATTCTGCACGTTTTGTTTTTTTACGCGACCTTATAGCTAGCTCAGTTCCCTCAAAATCGATCAAAACGTAAAATACCCTAAAAGTATCCGGTTCAAAGCCATCTGGTGGACTTTACCGTGGGGTTGGCGTGCGAAGCACGCAACGCATTGTGTATTGAAGATGCCCCCAATACGGGGGTAAGCGTGCGAAGCACGCAATGCATTGTGTATTGAAGTGAAGATACTTCCAATACGCAGAATGGCGTGCGAAGCACGCATTGCTTTGGGTATTGAAGATACTCCCAATATGCGGAATGGCGTGCGAAGCATTTTGCAGCTATTCAGCGCGGTCGTGAATAGACCTATTTCCCAAATCGTTGGTTGAAACCCTAAAACATAAACATAATGTTGGAAATTTGCTCAACTCACGTCAGCGGTTCAGCTGCGTGGTCGAATTATTACTCTTCTACTTTAATGTACTATCCAATCTCCTACTTTAATACAATTAATTATGAAGGTACAGTTGGGGTTACATACGGGGGTTGGCGTTCGAAGCACGCAATGCACTGTGTATTGAAAATACTCCCAATACGGGGGTTGGCGTGCAATGCACTGTGCGTCGGACGCTTCTCATAGTGTTCAGTGTCAAGCTCACATGTGCTTCCTTAGCAGTGAACGTGTTAATAATTTAAATATGTTTGTGAGAAAGTATGTCCTAGTTTCTGGTACCATTTTTTTTTTTTTTTCATGTACATTCTTTACACGGTATTAAATTGTCCCATGTATTTCCCCAAGTTGAAGCCCCAGTAAGCAAGTCCCGAGGAAATTTATATTCCCTACGAATGACTTTTAGTTTAGTACACATCCAATCTACAAGATAGCAGTACGGTCGCTGTTGGTAGATTTACTTATCCTAATTCTGAGGGTGTACTAAGAAGTATATCTGTTGAAGGGAAATTTGTTTTTCAATCGCGTGATGGAATGACTTTTTGTAGAAATCTTTTCTGTCGTATACAAGTTGTTCTGGATTTAAATTTACTGCAAATGTAAAACATCTGAATGTAATAAATCCACCAGGGTGATATATTCAAAGTTTTCCTTCTATTGTTTGTTTTGTTGTTCGTTTTCACTGCGTTATAAACACAAAAGTTATATCAGCAAATCTTGTACAAGTGTAAGAACAATATGAACACAAAAAACTCAATTGGTAAAACATGTAGAAATCTCTCATCATAGAATTACAAAATTAGTACTGTTTTTAGAATTGATAAAAGGCGCCGACAAGTTAAAACACTACTCAAATAATTCAATCATTCAATAAAACTTTTTTTAAATGTATTTGGGTATAAAATAAAATGGAAACGAGTTTTTTGACAAAATAAAATCATTTTACCCTAAATGGTGGGGAAGGTTTGTTATTGGAGACGGCTTTTCATTCTATGGGCCATAACTTCCACGAGGAGTATGCATTCCGATAACGCCAATACTCATTTTTTAAGCCAAAATATAATGATTTTTTTTGGAAATATTATTATAAATTAAGATCTTTAATTTAGAACTGAATTATTATTAAAATTCATTAGCACATTATTCTTAGGAACCTATAAATATCTTTTAAATAATTTTCAACTTTTATATCGTTTGAGATAACGTGGAACCACGGCACATCATGTGAATTCGGTGTTGTTTATCTCTTCAATGTGACTTGAGAATGACTGTGAAGTCGAAACTGCCGTAGTCAATCTTTAAACGTCGTACATCACCAAAACAAAGTAAAAATACAAAATCTCTATAGTATATAAAAAAATTAATGTTTCTTTGCCCTCTATACACTCAAAAACTATTCGACCAATTTCACAAAAAAAAATCACAATTTAACATATTGCCAGGAGTGTTTATACGTTAAAATTACTACAGTCTAGGGGTTGAAATGGGGCTGCTACCCCTATACAATAAGTATGAATTAAACTAACTTCTTACAAGCTATAATGCTAATAAAATTATGTAATATTATTTTTAAGGTATATACAAAACTATTTGTAATTTAATTACTTAAGCCAAAGGGATGAAATGTAACAACTACCCTTAAAACTAAACATTAATTCATTTAGGCCTACTATTTTTATATTCTCAAAAAGTACTTAACTAATTTCACTAAAATTTCACAATTTACACATATTATTACCATGAATTTTTAAAGAATTATGGTCACTACATACAAATAGATTTACATTGGACAGGTGCCTTTAGAAAATACGAATTAATTACTATAAATACCTACAAACTACAAAGCTAAAATTATTTAATATTATTCTTAGTTAATATACAAAACAATTGCTATTCTGAGAAATAGTATAACTACCCTTAAAATTAAATCAAGAAATAACGAAGCATTGTCGGGTCTACTAGTGTATACTAATATTATAAAGAGATAAAATTTGTTTGCTTGTATGCAGGGGGTAATATCTGGAACTACTGAACCGATTGAAGAAATAGTTTTACTAATAAAAAGCTACACTATGTCTGAGTAACATAGGCTAGAATTAATTTTGATAAAAACATTTTCTATTTCAATATTTGTAAATTTAGTAGGAAAAAGTTCTTAGCTTAGGCCTAGACTGATGAACCAACACATGTATTTACATTATTTATTACCATAGAAACCAATTGAATAAAGTAACAGATAAAACAGCTGTTTGCTCCAATATTTCCATTGACAGCTGATTTCAAACTTTGAAGCAATTATTTTTATTTCTAACTTTTAGGTTAGGTTTTTACTAAAGTGTATACCTGAGCCTTGCTGGATCTTTTAATCTTTATTATAACTGCTGTTATAAAATATACGAAGTAATTTGATTTGAACATTTAACATTATTTACCGTCTTAGCTTTGGGGTTATTATTAATCCTACACCTTTATTATAAAGAAAACATAACATGATTATGTGTATAAAAGATTCCGACGGGTTGGCGTGCCAAGCACGCAGTAGTTTCCCCTAGTTGATATGTAGAGAGGAATGAGAGGTTTGAGTAGACACAATAATTAACACAATGTTAACGAAGGGTTATTAAATTGTTTGTGAGAAAATCAAAACCCAGCCCTCACTTGGTTGCTTTGATCTCGGTTACCTCGCTAATATTCTACAAACTAAATCAGCTGATAAAGCATACAATGCAACATATTACAATCTCTGACGTCACGGGATAATAATGTACTCAGCCTTTACATTACCTTTGTACGCACTCGGTAACCTTGACAACGCCTTGGCAGACCTTACATTGTCGAGTTAATCTGTTTTGCAGAGGCTTGAGGTGAAAAGACGAAATCGGTTTAAGTATTTTGTCGTCATTTCAAACCGCGTTCATAACAAACGCAAAGCTGGGGTCGTACACGTAGTTGAGCGCCGTTTCACGCTGATATTGTTCGAGTGTTTTACCGCAGCCGGAAATTTTCCGCCGTTGATAAAACTATTGTTTGGGGCAAAGTAATTTAATTTTCACGTTGTACAGGGGAAAGTTGCACGAAATAAGAAGTACCGGTAATGTGAATGTCTTAAATGAAAGAATATGCAAGTAAATAAGCAACTGGACCGCTGACGTGAGTTGAGCAAATTTCCAAAATTAAGTTTATATGCCTATGTTTTAGGGTTTCAACCAACAATTTGGGAAATAGGTCTACTCACGAAGGCGTTGAACAGCTGTCTGTGTGTACGCAATATATGTGTTGTATATTAGTAGTTTATTCGTAGTGGCCTTGCGAGTTTGCACCACTTGGCTTAGAACCGGGTCCTTTAATGGTATTTTACGTTTTGGTCGATTTTGGGGGAACCAAGCGAGCTATAAGGTCGCGTAAAAAAACAAAATGTGCAGAATAAAATCCTACATTTATATTTTTAGAAAAAACTTTTAAAAAATTTCATTTTCGTTGTAACAATTTTAAAAAATTGTTACTTTCGGTCAAAAAACGTACTTCAGGTTGTTGGATTTTTTTGGCAAACGAACTCGTCCAAGCGACATAGACAACTAACACGTGTACCAAATTTGGACTAAATCGGACTTAAAATGCGGCCGCTAGAGTGCGAACACATATATACTTATCACTTTAATGTTATATTGCTTACGTTAATTACATTAACATTAAACAGAGCTATGTTTAATACACGCTCTACCACCTGCTCCGATCAAAAAATATTATTTTAACCACAAGTCACGTCAAAAAGTAATTTTCCAATACACTCACTGAATTGTGTTTGTTAATTTAATCTAGGTATATAATATTTACAAAATTAAATTGAGCAATAGCGAATACACTAATATTATAAAGAGGTAAAATTTGTACGTTTGTATGTAGGGGGTAATCTCTGGAACCGATTGAAAAAATAGTATTACTAATAAAAACCTACACTATCCCTGAGCAACATAGGCTCTAATTCATTTTGATAAAAACATTTTATATTTAAATATTTGTAAATTTAGTCGGAAAAAATTCTTAGCTTAGGCCTAGACTGATGAACCAACACATGTATTTACATTTATTACCGTAGCAACCAATTGAATAAAATAACAGATAAAACAGCTGTTTGCTCTAGTATTTCCATTAACAGGTGATTTCAAACTTTGAAGCAATTATTTGTATTTCTATATTTTAGGTTAGGCTTTTGTAGTGCTGACCTGAGCCTTGCTGGTTCTTTTAACCTTTATTATAACTGCTGTTATAAAATATACGAAATAATTTGATTTGAACATTTAACATTATTTACCATCTTGCTTTGGGGTTATTATTATTAATCCTAAACGTTTATTATAAAGAAAACATAACATGATCGTGTGTTTAGTGGGTTCCAACTGGGATGGCGTGTGGAACAAGCATGGGTTTCCCCTAGTTAGTTATGAATGTAAGACAATTTGTTGTTGGTTTTATTGTTAAACAACCAATTCGATTTTTATAAAACACCGACGTTTTTCTGAGTATCGTGTTCTAAACTTGATTGTGATTTCATTAAAAGAAATTAAAAAGTGAAAGTATGGACCTACAGTTAATTTGAACAGTTTGAAGCGACCAGTGTTGATGAAATATTTTTACCAATTTTTATAACAGTGGCGTAGCTGGAAGTTGTTGTAACCAGACCTACTGTCTTAATATTGTTATAGAACATGTTTTACTTCAAAGTTTTGTGTATTTACATTAAAACACGGTCAGCCATTAAGGACAATGTTATCTCTTCTGTGATTACATTAGCTGCTAGCGCTGTTTGTTTTAGACCTTATTTGATGGCGCCGGGTCGCATAAAACCTACATTTTCTACTTAATTAATTTACATATAAATTGAACTACCCCGTTCAGATTTTATCTCCCTGCTTAATCCTCCCATTCCTCAGCTGTTTCACGATAGGTAATCTCAGTGTACCAACATAATAGCAACTAGAACATGACGAGTCTAGCACTTTGTATTGGTTTCAAGTAAACTAAACAATAATTCATTGCGTTAAAAAGCACCAGTCAGGTTTTTAATAAAAATAAACGGTACCAGAAACTGGCACATACTTTCTCACAAACATAATATGTAAATTATTAACACGTTCACTGCTAAGGAAGCACATGTGAGCTTTACACTGAACACTATGACAAGCGGCTGACGCACAGTATTGGGAGTATTTTCAATACACAGTGCATTGCGTTCTTCGCACGCCAATCCCTGTATTTGGAGAATTTTCAATACAGTGTGCATTGCGTGCTTCGCACGCCTACCCCTCTATTGAGAGAATTTTCAATACACAATGCATTGCGTGCTTCGAACGCCAATCCTTGTATTGGGAGTATTTTAAATAAACATTGCTTTGCGTGCTTCGCACGCCTACCCCTCTATTGGGAGTATTTTCAATACATAGTGCATTGCGTGCTTCGCACGCCAACATCCGAATTGGGAGTATTTTCAATACACAATGCATTGCGTGCTTCGCAAGCCAACCCCTGTATTTGGAGAATTTTCAATACAGTGTGCATTGCGTGCTTCGCACGCCTACCCTTCTGTTGACAGAATTTTTAATACACAATGCATTGCGTGCTTCGCACGCCAACCCACCTATTGTGAGTATTTTCAGTACACAATGCATTACGTACTTCACACGCCAACCCCTGTATTTGGAGAGTTTTCAATACACTGTGCATTACGTGCTTCGCACGTCTACCCGTCTATTGGGGGAATTTTCAATACACTGTGCATTGCGTGATTCGCACGCCAACCCCGGTATTGGGAGTATTTTCAATACAGTATGCATTGCGTGCTTCGCACGCCAACCCCCCTATTGGGAATATTTTCAGTACGCAATGCATTACGTACATCGCACGCCAATCCCTGTATGGGAGTATTTTCTATACACAGTGCACTGCGAGCTTCGCACGCCAACCCCCCTATTGGGAGTGTTTTCAGTACACAATGCATTACGTGCGTTGCACGCCAACCCCTGTATTTGGAGAATTTTCAATACACTGTGCATTGCGTGCTTCGCACGCCTACCAATCTATTGGGAGAATTTTCAATACACTGTGCATTGCGTGATTCGCACGCCAATCCCTGTATGGGAGTATTTTCTATACACACAACATTGCGAGCTTCGCACGCCTACCCCACTATTGGGAGAATTTTCAATACACAATGCATTGCGTGCTTTGCACCTCAATCCCTGTATTGGGAGTATTTTCAATACACAATGCATTGCGTGCTTCGCACGCCAATCCCTATATGGGAGTATTTTCTATACACAGTGCATTGCGAGCTACGCACGCCAACCCCCCTATTAGGAGTGTTTTCAGTACACAATGCATTACGTGCTTTGCACGCCAACACCCGTATTGGGAGTTTTTTCAATACACAATGCCTTGAGTGCTTCGCACGCCAACTCCTGTATTGGGAGTATTTTCAATACAATATGCATTGCGTGCTTCGCACGCCAATCCCTGTATGGGAGAATTGTCTATACACACTGCATTGCGAGCTTTGCACGCCTACCCCACTATTGGGAGAATTTTCAATTCACAATGCATTGCGTGCTTTGCACGTCAATCCCTGTATTGGGAGTATTTTCAATACACAGTGCATTGCGTGCTTCGCACGCCTACCCCTCTATTGGGAGTATTTTCAATACATAGTGCATTGCGTGTTTCGCACGCCAACACCCGTATTGGGAGTATTTTCAATACACAATGCATTGAGTGCTTCGCACGCCAACCCCTGTATTTGGAGAATTTTCAATACAGTGTGCATTGCGTTCTTCGCACGCCTACCACTCTGTTGAGAGAACTTTCAATACACAATGCATTGCGTGCTTCGCACGCCATCCCCCAGATTGGGAATATTTTCAGTACACAATGCATTACGTAGTTCGCACGCCAATCCCTGTATGGGAGTATTTTCTATACACAGTGCATTGCGAGCTTCGCACGATAACCCCCCTATTGGGAGTGTTTTCAGTACACAATGCATTACTTGCTTTGCACGCCAACCCCTGTATTTGGAGAATTTTCAATACACTGTGCATTGCGTGCTTCGCATGCCTACCAATCTATTGGGAGAATTTTCAATACAATGTGCATTGCGTGATTCGCACGCCAACCCCTGTATTGGGAGTATTTTCAATACAATATGCATTGCGTGCTTCGCACGCCAATTCCTGTATGGGAGTATTTTCTATACACACTGCATTGCGAGCTTCGCACGCCTACCCCACTATTGGGAGAATTTTCAATACACAATGCATTGCGTGCTTTGCACGTCAATCACTGTATTGGGAGTGTTTTCAGTACACAATGCATTGAGTGCTTCGCACGCCAACCCCTGTATTTGGAGAATTTTCAATACGCCTACCCCTCTGTTGAGAGAATTTTCAATACACAATGCATTGCGTGCTTCGCACGCCATCCCCCAGATTGGGAATATTTTCAGTACACAATGCATTACGTAGTTCGCACGCCAACCCCTGTATTGGGAGAATTTTCAATACACAATGCATTGCGTGCTTTGCACGCCAATCTCTGTATTGGGAGTATTTTCAATTCACAGAGAATTGCGTGCTTCTCCAATTTTGAGCTTATGTGCTGTGGACGCACATGTAAAAATATTTAAAATATTTATGATTATTACGTAGAAAGGTTCAAAAATAAAAAAATAAAGTAATTTCTACTCATTTAGGCTAACAATATAAAAATAAAAATTCAGCTTCTAGTATAGGAAATACTAAATTTGCATAGCAGTGAACGTATTAAGGGTGAGGTAAACATCCACTAGTTCGTTTGAAGGATGAGTCACATTAGAAAGCGGTCTTTGATAATGTTTTTTTTTCACTACTGATGCCCTTTCCCCCACACCCCCGGCCCATCGCGCCAGAGCGAGGCCAAGTGCCAGGATTCACGCCGATATCTGTACTTAGGTTGAATTTATATTGAAGTAAATACAATATATTTTGCATACGGTAGAAATCGGGTGTAACAGCTAGTCTCGCTTTAGCAAAGCTAATACAAAATAATTAAGCTATACAGCCATTTTCTGTAAACAGGGAGGAACGGGGGGTAAACACGATGTCTTTGAAGGCGTCATTAGCTTCAAGGGTGAAATATCTCCTCTAACGATCAAGAGAAGGGCGGTTTACATGGAAGTTATTAGGGAAGGTAATTCCGAGTCCTTTAGCGGGAAATCCTTTTCACATTAAGTTGCATTAATTGAGGTTAGGTTTGTTTATTATACTGACGTTATCTCGAATAATTCAATCTCGGGTGGTTTTAAAAAACAGTGATAGTTTACCCATGTAGAATTAGTGGATAAGTGTGCGCATAATTAGTGAATTTCCATAGGAAAGATGAGCTATTGCAGTGACCTAAGGTCGGGAGTAGTCAATGAGCACCAATCTTAGTCCCAGAACACGTTTTGTGGTGTCATTAAAAATGTTATATCTATACAGTATATATAAAAGCGAAATACCACTCACTCACTCACTCACTCACTCATCACGATTTCTCAAAAACTACCGAACGGATTGAAATGAAATTTGATATGTAACTTCCTCTAGGGCCATAGGTGCTCACTAAGAAAGGGTTTGAAAAAATTCGAAATTTTAGGTGGGGTTTGGGGTATCAAAGTTATTAAATCACGATTTCTTCAAAACTACCGAACAGATTGGAATGAAATTTGGTATGTAGCTTCCTCTAGGTCCATAGGTGCTCACAAAGAAAGGGTATGCAAAATTTCGAAATTTCAGGAGGGGTTTGGGGTGATCAAAGTTACTAAAATCATAATTTCAGATCTTTTATTATTATGACAATAGTGCTTTTATTATTTAAGATCTATATATATATATAAGCCAAATACCACTCACTGACTGAACACTTAAAAAGAATACAATTACGTTAAAAAGACTGAAAATACCAACCACCACGGGCAACGCCGCGCCGTAAGGGTCAGCTATTTAGAATATACAGTAATACTTAAAATAATTCGACTACGCAGCTGTACTGTTGACGTAAGTTTGGCTAATTTCCAAAACTACATTTTTATGTTTTATGGTTTCAACCGACAATTTGGGAAATTGGTCTACTCACGAAGGCGCTGAACAGCTGCCAACGCGCTTTGGCCTCGGCTTATGGGCTGCTTCGCTTCGCTCTCAGAGTACAAACTCGGCCTCAGATCGGATAACGGTAAAATCCCCACGTGGATTTGAACCGGGTACTTTTATGGTATTTTACGTTTTGCTCGATTTTGGGGAAACAAAGCGAGCTATATAATGTCGTGTAAAAAAACAAAACGTTCAGAATAATATCCTACATTATTTTATTAGATAAAACTCTAGAAATTGAAAAATCTAAATAAAATTTATTTCCTGTCAAAAGATAGCTTCCGTTTTTTAAATTTTGAACTTGTCCGTTTCAACCAACGTATGCACCAAATTGGACTTAAAATGCGCCCGCTAGAATGCGACCACATAATACACATATCAAATTTAAATGGCACCACAAAAAGTGTTCTGGAGACCATGATCGGTGCTCATTAACTACTCCCGACCATAAGGGTCAATACAATAGCTCATCATTCCTAAAACAGGTGGCACATATAACTTTCATAAGTTTTATATTAAACTCGCACAATTGATTTTACTTTCTCCTGTTATTAAACATTCATTTAAAATAACTTTCGTTTAATAGACGAAACAGTGAACGAAACATTACGCTGTTACGTTAGAGATCAGTTCCATGTATCAGTTAATCAAGTATATTTAGCGATTACACGAGACATTTAACTGATATTATCGAATACCAGTTGTTTTTAGGCTCCACCTGATAGCGTCAAGATACGCACAAGTTAGGATACCCGTCCCTTCTTATTAATTTACATATAAATGAAACTTCCCTCCTGAGATTGTATCTTGTTTAAACTTGTTCACACAACTCACAGCTGAGAAACACTTCGGCGTAACTTTAACATCTGATAAACAGCTGATTCAGTGGAAAGTGTATAAATAGGCCTACTTGCTTAGGTTGATCTGATACAAGTTTACGAATAGTTATTGGGTAAGCAGAGTGGCTGGTTTGTTAAAAGTGCTCGTCTAGTATGATATAGTAGGAACTGTCAATACAAGATGGCGTGGTTACTGGACGCTGTTACCTCCGTCGTTAGTCTAACTAAAGATGCTAAGGAAAACGAAAACATAAGAAATAATTCGACCACGCAGCTGGACCGCTGACGTGAGTTCAGCAAATTTCCAAAATTAAGTTTATAGGCCTATGTTTTAGGGTTTCAACCAACAATTTGGGAAATAGGTCTACTAACGAAGGCGTTGAACAGCTGTCTGTGTGTACACAATATATTAGTAGAACTTGTTTGCGCCTAGTGGCCTCGCGAGTTTGCACCACTAGCTTCGAACCGGGTACTTGTATGGTATTTTACGTTTTGGTCGAGTTTGGGGGAACCAAGCGAGCTATAAGGTCGCGTAAAAAAACAAAATGTGCAGAATAACATCCTACATTTATATTTTTAGAAAAAACTTTACTTTAAAAAAATAGTTACTTCCGGTCAAAAAACGTACTTCCGGTTGTTGGATTTTTTTGGCTAACGAACTCGTCCGAGCGACATAGACAACCAACACGTGTACCAAATTTGAACCAAATCGGACTTAAAATGCGGCCGCTAGAGTGCGAACACATATATACATATATATATATATGTATATATATATATATATATATACATATATATATACATATATATATATGAATTTAAATGACACCCCAAAACGTGTTCTGGGGACCATGATCGGTGCTCATTTGCTACTCCCGACCTTGGGTCTCACCATAAGGGCCACTGCAATAGCTCATTTTTCCTATGGAAATTCGCTAATAAACGGTACTAGAAAAGTAGCACATACTTTCTCACAAACATAGGCTACGTAAATTATTAAACAGATTCACTGTGACTTCATAATTGTAGGTGGGGTATGAGAGGTGATTTATTAAAGTAGGAGATTAACTAATAAATATTATTATTATTAGTTAGAGAGAAAACTATCCGATCGATTTCGAACAAATTTGCATCAAACATGTCAATTAGGCCTATATACATGCACGAAAAATGGTTTTGAAAAGTTTTGAAAAACAACTACCTTTTTGGAAAAAAACCCCAAAAACAGTTATGCGCTGTGTATTGAAAATACTCCCCATACGGAGGTTGGCGTGCGAAGCACGCAATGCATTGTGTATTGAACATTCTCCCGATACGGGAGTAAGCGTGCGAAGCACCCAATGCATTGTGTATTGAAAATACTCCCATATGGGAGTAGGCATGCGGAGCACGCAATGCATTGCGTCTTAAATATACTTTCAATACGGGGGTTGGCGTGCGAAGCACCCAATGCATTGTGTATTGAAAATTCTCCCAATACGAGAGTAGGCGTGCGAAGCACGCATTGCATTGTATATTGAAAATACCCCCAATAAGGGTGTTGGCGTGCAATGCACTGTGCGTCGGCCGCTTCTCATAGTATTCAGTGTCAAGCTCACGTGTGCGTCCTTAGCAGTGATTGTGTTAAAATTATTTGCATCCTCTGAGTTCCACTATGTACAAAATATTGGACTGTGATTTTAATTTAATTTAATGATATCATTAAAATGAGAATATCCAATTTGGAATTTGTATTTATTCCGCTTGACATTCACAATCGTAAAGGTTGCGAGAAATATATCGAATGTTTTAGTCGCACAAAAGGAATTGTCGATATCAGAGTTAGCTTTCGATTTGTAATAAAAACAATGTTAGAACTTGTAACAACAGCAAAAGTGGAAAGGGATGGATATTTGTTTAACAAACAGCTTTCAGTAACATACGTTTCCAGTCTTTGGAAACAAGTTCTGTTTTTTAACTTGTGAAAAACTATTGTTTTTTAACTATTGGTGAATATGTTTTGGGTGGAGGGTGGTTGAAGGGAATTTACAAATTGTTGTTTTTATTATTAGCGAATTTCCATAAGGAATATGAATTATTATGGTGATGACTAAGGTCAGGAGTGTTCAATGAGCACAAAGCATGGTCCCAGTACACGTTTCGGGGTGTGTGTACGTATTTGGGTGTTCACACTATAACGGCCCCATATTTTTTCCAATTTGGTACACACCTAGGTTCGGACATATTAGTTAGGCAATACATCTAACCACCAGAAGAACGTTTTTGGAAAGGAAGTACACATTGTTTTAGATTTTTGTACTAGAAGAAAACTGCTTGGGGTTTTATCTAAATAAATACACAAAGGAGATTATTGCGGCACGGTTTTTTACTCAATCGACTACGGGGGAATCAGACGGGCTATAAGGTTAAGGGTCGGCTCTAGCTGTCGGCCATGTTGGCTGACACTCCATAACACCAATGTTAAATTAAAATCAAAATTTTTCCTTTATTTTAGATAGGAAAATTATAAACGATATGTAATTTTAAAGCTATGGTCAATATGCATGCAAATGGCTTTTTTAAAACTAAGGAAAATATTTTGTTTAATATTTATTAACAATTTAAAACATTGATATTTAATATTTTTTTACGTTGTAACTATTAATTAAAGCGAAAAACTACTAAGCCATTCGGATGAAGAATTTTGTCCCCAGAGTTCGGTATTTTTTTTAAAACGCTATTTGAACAATTACGGGTTTTAAAATGGATTTAGGATGAGCAATGTCCGCGTAACCTACAGCCGCTATAGGGAGTCGCAGGTTGCTTTCTGTTTTACTAGAGCCGACCCTTAACTCAAACTATCTAACAGTAGTAATGAACCAATCACGTTTCTTGAAAGCATTTACTTTTTCTAACATAGCAACCAATTTGGCAAATTTAGAATCAAGTAGGCTAATAATGAATAACATTCTTTACAACCAATAGTATTTTTAGCATAAATATCTCAATTCCTTGTACTGCTCGCAGTCCTGTTTTGATCACACTTTATTCTGTGACGTACGTTTCGCCTATTTTTTCAGGCATTTTCAAACATGAAAAAGTGCCAATCACATAAATGAAATTTCTTTAGTTTTCCTATTTATATCACAAAGTATACACATGCCAAATTTCATATCTCTAGTTTCATGGGAAGTGGGAGAATTAGTGATGATCAGTGAGTGAGTGAGGGCTTTGCCTTTTATATATAGAGATTGTTTCCTTCAGTTGGCACTATTTTATTTTGACATGTTGACTATTGATTATTAAATATTAACAGTAAAATTACAAAGCACATCGTCTGTCCAATAATTGGATATGGAGCTTGTCTATTTCTATCTCTGTCTTACATTATGTGTACGTAACCGCTACCCCCACCCTACTTCCAAGTGCCTCTGCCCTAATCAATCGTAATTCCGTGCAGATATTAGAGTATGCAATCATTTATTTGCATTGTCTTAGCCACGAGAGTTGGTTGGTGAGCGAAGCCCCTAGTCTATATATATTTTCGTAAAAGCGAAATACCACTCACTCACTCACTCACTCACTGACTAACTCATCACGACTTCTCAAAAACTACCGAGCGGATTGAAATGCAATTTGGTATGTAGCTTCCTCTAGGGCCACAGGTGCTTACTAAGAAAGGGTTTGAAAAAATTCGAAATTTTAGGGGGGGTTTGGGAAGATCAAAGTTATTAAAAAACGATTTCTTCAAAACTACCGAACGGATTGGAATGAAATTTGGTATGTAGCTTCCTCTAGGGCCATAAGTGTTCATGAAAAAAGGGTTTTTAAAAAATTGGAAATTTTAGGGGGGTTTGGGGGGTAAAAATGACTAAATCACGATTTCTCCAAAATTACCGAACAGATTGGAATGAAATTTGGTATGTAGCTTCCTCTAGGGCCATAGACGCTCGCTAAGAAAGGGTTTGAAAAAATTCGAAATTTTAGGAGGGGTTTGGGGGGATCAAAGTTACTAAAATCTTAATTTCAGATCTTTTACTATTATGACAATAGTGCTTTTATTATTTAAGATCTATATATATATATAAAAGCCAAATACCATTCACTGACTGAACACTTAAAAAGAATACAATTACGTTAAAAAGACTGAAAATACCAACCACCACGGGCAACGCAGTACGGGTCAGCTAGTGTATTTATAAAATAAAATTAAGTATGCCACAATATACTCACAAATTATGTTATTATTTAAACTCCTACTATAAAGTTAGTTCCTGAATCCCATCAATGAATTGCGTCAAGATTCCTTGTATAAAGTATTTTCACTCTATACCAGACCATACTTAACCAAACTCTATCCAAGTCACACTCCATATCAGAAAGTCAATTACACCACTGCCATAACCTATAAAACACTTTCCAACGACTCGACAATATTTCCACCCGTCCTCGCACTTCCATACCACTGTAATTGGATTTCTTCTATATTTTCAACCATTTGCTTTTTAATTCCCCACTCCCAAAGCCGTTCTCTTCTGTCAATACAATCATACCACCACCTCGTACACAGTTCTTCCATTATCAAGGTATAATAATTAGACCGCTGGGCGATTTGATTGACCAGGTCCCTGAAGGGGGTGTGTTCAGGTCACAGTGTTGTCACGATGTACATTTTATCAGTCAGCGGTATTGGCAATTTAAATTAACACAGGTTGACAAGATTTTGTTATTAGCGAATTTCCATAGGAAAAATGAGCTATTGCAGTGGCCCTTATGGTAAGACCGAAGGTCGGGAGTAGCAAATGAGCACCGATCCTGGTCCCCAGAACACGTTTTGGGGTGTCATTAAAATTCATATATATATGTGTTCGCACTCTAGCGGCCGCATGTCAAGTCCGATTTGGTCCAAATCTGATACACATGTTGGTCGTCTACGTCACTCGGACGAGTTCGATAGCCAAAAAAATCAAACAACCGGAAGTACGTTTTTTGACTGGAAGTAACTATTTTTTGAGATTTTTTGTACGAGAATGGTTTTTTTAAGTGTTTGTTCTACATGTATAAATGTAGGATGTTATTCTGCACATTTTGTTTGTTTTACGCGACCTTATAGCTCGCTTGGTTCCCCCAAAATCGATCAAAACGTAAAATACCATAGAAGTACCCGGTTTAAAGCCATGTGGTGGATTCTGCCGTGGGGTTGGGGTGCGAAGCACGCAATGCATTGTGTATTGAAGATACTACCAATACGGGGGTTGGCGTGTGAAGCATGCAATGTTTTGTGTGTTGAAGATACTCCCAATGTGCTTAATGGCGTGCGAAGCACTCAATGCTTTGTGTGTTGAAGATACTCCCAATATGCAAACCATTTGCAGCTATTCAGCACCGTCGTGAATAGACTTATTTCCCAAACTGTTGGTTGAAACCCTAAAACATAGGCATATAAACTTAATTTTTGAAATTTGCTCAACTCACATCAGCGGTCCAGCTGCGTGGTCGAATTATTTCTTTTTTTAATCTATGTTTTTAGTTTTACATTTCTTTTGAAAAGTGGCACTGAACGAACCACATAATCTTTAAATTCATTACCAGAAACATTTACAATCTATAGGCTATATATATATAAGCGAAATACCACTAACTCACTCAGTCACTGACTCACTCATCATGATTTCTCAAAAACTACCGAACGGATTGAAATGAAATTTGGTATGTAGCTTCCTCTAGGGTCATA
>JAGFPH010001036.1:288822-305758 GCA_018207615.1 Philaenus spumarius | reverse complement strand
GGCAGCTAGTCTATATATATATAATCCAAATACCACTAACTCACTCAGTCACTGACTCACTCATCATGATTTCTCAAAAACTACAGAACGGATTGAAATGAAATTTGGTATGTAGCTTCCTCTAGGGTCATAGGTGCTCACTAGAAAGGGTTTGAAAAATTCGAAATTTTAGGGGGGTTTGAGGGGATAAAAGTTATTATATCACGATTTCTTCAAAACTACCGAACGGATTGGAATGACATTTGGTATGTAGCTTCCTCTAAGGCCATAAGTGTTCAATAAAAAAGGGTTTTAAAAAATTGGAAACTTTAGGGGGTTTTGGGGGGTAAAAATGACTAAATCACGATTTCTAAAAAAATTACCGAACAGATTGGAATGAAATTTGGTATGTAGCTTCCTCTAGGGCCATAGGCGCTCGCTAAAAAAGGGTTTCAAAAAATTAGAAATTTTAGAGGTTTTTGGGGGGGTCAAAAATACTAAAAATCCGACCGAACGGATTGGAATGAAATTTGTAATGTAGCTTCCTCTAAAGCCCTATGTAATCGCTAAGAAAGGTTTTAAAAAATTCGAATTTTAGGGGCGGTTTGGGGGGATTAAAGTAACATAAAATCTAGATTTCTCCTAAACTACTGAACGGATTGGAACGAAATTTGGTATGCAGCTTCTTCTAGAGCCATAGGTGCTAACTAAGAAATGTTTTCAAAAAATTCGAAATTTTAGAAGGGGATTGGGAGTCAAAGTTACTAAATCACGATCATTTGTCGCATTTATTTCACCAAAATAATTATGCAATAGCGACGCATTGTCGGGGCAGCTAGTCTATATATATATAATCCAAATACCACTAACTCACTCATCACGAAATCTCAAACACCACCGAACGGATTGGATTGAAATTTGGTATGTAGCTTCCTCTACGACCCTAGGTGCTTGCTAAGAAAGGTTTTCGAAAAAAAAATCGAAATTTCATGGGGGGGGGGTTTCTGGGGGTCAAAGTTACTAAAATTCCTCATAAGAAATACATAGTGTAAAATATTTATTGATATTTGTGTGTGTTAATATACATTTAACTTTAGTAATTTATAAGCGAGAGATATTTATACCAAGTTTTTACTACCAAATTTCAAGTCGAACTAATGCCTGAAAACCCATTTAGGATCGATTTCCGTGTATTATTTACTTAAATCTATGTTTTATTGTTTTGCATTTTGTAGTTATTTAGTTTTATTCGTTAAGAAATAATGTGATTATGTTTTTCATTTGTGTATGTTTAATTATTGTGCAATCAATAAGGAAATTAGAGTTTTGTTAGAAGGGAAGGGAATTAATAATATTGGCTTCCTTCATTTGTACAATTAAAGCAGTTGTCGGTGCAAACTTCCTCGTTCTAAAAGCCCTCGGGGGATTTCAAAACGTATTTTATCGAAGATAAAATTTAATTTTAGTAATTGAGAATTATGTTTTTACTGTAGCTTCAATTGTAGAGATTATAAAGAGCTTAACATGCTGTGTGTAATGTGAATTAGTTTGGAGAATTGGTTTAATTGTCGCACGGAAATAACGTAAGGAAAATAATTCAACCACGCAGCTGAACCGCTGATGTGAGTTGAGCAAATTTTTAAATTAAGTTTATAGGCCTATGTTTTAGGGTTTCAACCAACAATTTGGGAAATAGGTCTATTGACCGACGGTGCTGAATAGCTGTAAAATGGTTCGCACACCATTCCGCATATTGGGAGTATTTTCAATACACAAAGCATTGCGTGCTTCGCACGCCAACCCCACGGTGGAAACCACCACATGGCTTTGAACCGGGTACTTCTATGGTATTTTATGTTTTGATCGATTTTGGGGGAACCAAGCGAGCTATAAGGACGCGTAAAAAAACAAAATGTGCAGAATAAAATCCTACAATTATATTTGTAGAAAAAACTCAAAAACCAATTCATTCTCGTAGGAAAAATCTCAAAATATAATTACTTCCGGTCAAAAAACGTACTTCCGATTGTTTCATTTTTTCGGCTAACGAAGTCGTCCGAGCGACGTAAACAACCAACATGTGTACCAAATTTGAACCAAATCGGACTTAAAATGCGGCCGCTAGAGTGCGAACACATACATACATATATGATTTTTAATGAGACCCCAAAACGTGTTCTGGGGACCATGATCGGTGCTCATTTGCTACTCCTGACCTTGGGTCTTAGCATAAGGGCCACTGCATAGCTCATTTTTAATATGGAAATTCGCTAAAAACCGAGGAAAGCCAATACTTGAAGAATTATTAGTTTTAAAGCCTTTTATTCAAGATAGTTTAAGACATATACATTCTTTAAAGATACTCCCATTATTAGCGAGTTTCCATAAAAAAGATGAGCTATTGCAGTACCCCTTATGGTGAGACTTTAAGCCGGGAGTAGTAAATGAGTATCGATCATGGTCCACTGAACACGTGTTGGGGTCTCATTAGAAATTATATAGAGGCCTATATATTTGTGTGTGTGTGTGTGTGTGTGTGTGTGTGTGTGTTCGTACTCTAACGGTCTTATTTTCAATCCGATGTCGTGCAAATTTGGTGCACACGTTGGTGGTCTATTGCTCGGACGACTTCGTTAGCCAAAAAATCCAACAATCGGAAGCCCGTTTTTGACCAAAAGTAAGTTTGTTTTTAGACTATTCGTACGAGAATGAAACTTCTTTAGAGTTTTATCTATGAAAATAAATGTATGATATTATTCTCCACATTTTGTTTCTTTACACGATCTTATAGCTTGCTTGGTTCCCCCAAAATCCATCGAAACTCTGATACCATAAAGTACTCGGTCCAAATCGATATAAGGGATTTTACCGTTGGGCATGTTCTGGCCCGAGGCCGACGGCCAAGTATGTATGATGCGAGCGAAGCGAACGAAGCTCGCAGTGGTTGGCGTACGAAGCACGCAATGCATTGTATATTAAAAATACTCCCAATACGGAGGTTGGCGTGCGAAGCAAGCAATGCATTGTGTATTGAAAATTCTCCCAATACGGAGGTTGGCGTGCGAAGCAAGCAATGCATTGAGTATTAAAAATACTGCCAACACGGGGGTTGGCGTGCGAAGCACTCAATGCAGTGTGTATTGAAAATACTCTTAATACGGAGGTTGGCGTGCGAAGCACTCAATGCAGTGTGTATTGAAAATACTCCCAATACGGAGGTTGGCGTACGAAGCACGCAATGCATTGTGTATTGAAAATTCTCCCAATACGGAGGTTGGCGTGCGAAGCAAGCAATGCATTGTGTATTGAAAATTCTCCCAATACGGAGGTTGGCGTGCGAAGCAAGCAATGCATTGAGTATTAAAAATACCGCCAACACGGGGGTTGGCGTGCGAAGCACTCAATGCAGTGTGTATTGAAAATACTCTTAATACGGAGGTTGGCGTACGAAGCACGCAATGCATTGTATATTAAAAATACTACCAATACGGAGGTTGGCGTTCGAAGCAAGCAATGCATTGTATATTACAAATAATCCCAATATAGAGGTTGGCGTACGAAGCACGCTATACATTGTGCATTGAAAATACTCCCTATTACTCCCACTGTAATTGTTATTTTTGAAAAATTATAGTATTTTTTAATTCTACTCCCTAACCCGCAAGGACTAGGTGCAAACAAATCATACAAATATATTTCATACACAGAGGCAGCTATTCAGCACCTTCGCGAGTAGATCGATTTCCCAAATATTTGGTTAAAACCGTAACACATATAAACTTAATTTTGGTAATTCGCTCGACTAACGTCAGCTTCGTGGTCGAATTATTTCTTGTTTCGCGCAAACTTTCCCCACCGTACATAAAATGTCAATATTTTGCCCCATACAAAAGTTTCAGCACAGGCGGAGAACGTGGCGATAGTCAAATTTGCTGCTGCGTGAAAACGCTCGAACAATATCAACGTGAAACGACGCTCAACGGTTTGAAATTACGACAAAATACTTAAACCGATTTCGTCTTTTCACCTCAAGCCTCTGCACAACAGATTACCTCGACAATGTAAGGTCTGCTAAGGCGTTGTCAAGGTTACCGAGTGCGTACAAAGGTAATGTAAAGGCAGAGTACATTATTATCCCGTGACGTTAGAGATTGTAATATGTTGCACGTTGTATGCTTTATCAGCTGATTTAGTTTGTAGAATATTAGCGAGGTAACCGAGATCAAAGCAACCACAGTGAGGGCTGGGTTTTGATTTTCTCACAAACAATTTAATAACCCTTCGTTAACATTGTGTTAATTATTGTGTCAGTTCATCTTTACTCAAACCTCTCATTCCTCTCTATATATCAACTACATGTGCTTTGTTCTTACCTGTATCTTGTATCAGTTCAGTAAAATTAGTCAACAAATTGGGATTTTTCTACAAGAATACAGGCAGAAGTTTTATATTTTATTTTATACTAGTAGACCCTACTTACAATGCCCTGCTATTGCTTGATTTAATTTTAAGGGTAGTTATAGGCTACTTTCTTATCCCTTTGACTTAAGTAATCGAATTGCAATTATTTTGTATATCTGTTTAAGAACAATCAACTCCTATAAAAGCGAGTACGTTGAGTAAAATAAAATACAACAGCTGATTTTACCCATCATCTGTTATAAACCTAGCGTAGATTATACTTTGAGGTTATGTTTACAACTTCAATCGTTATAATTTCTTGTGAAGTTGATTTTTCTAAATATATGTTATAGAACTAATGTGTGCTATAATATACGTTATAATATTTGCTTTGAGAGTATAAACTATGTATAAATACAACCTTTTATCTCAATATATTCGTTTATACAAATTTAAAGACGAAATACCTAATCGTTTAACTTCGGAAACATTCGTACATCTTCGTATTACATATGAACGTATTTGATTATTAATTTATTCACTATAAGTACCTGGGCGACCGAGCATTACTCGGTATTTTGTGTTATTGTTTTTTTAGGAAAAATAAAAATACTTCAACAGATGTCGTTCTTCACAAAAACCTATCTTAAAGGTTAGAAATTACAAAAATTGTTTTTGCTTGAAATCAGCTGATAATGGAAATAATATAGGAAACAGCTGATTACTGTTATTATTATAGTCAATAAACATACGTAATGATTTTAATCTCCATAAGCCCAATGTTAAAAATTTTCAATTTTCAAATGAGTTGTTTAGAAAAATACGAGTTTTCCTGAGGTAGTGGTTTTCACCAATCGATTTTTTAGCCCCAAAAGCCTCTAATTCCAAACTTTCAGCAAAATCCTTCTGGATCTTGAGATTGCTCGTACAAACAGATATTGAGTATAGGATATCAATAACTTCTAAGTCATTTGATCTATCAATATAAAATAAAAAGCAATTAAAAGATAATATTTTTATCTTTCTTTAGATAGGTATATAATAATGTATATAAATACAAAGTTTTAACAAATAGGCCTACAGTGTTGTAATCCTTTTAATTGTACACATTTACCGAGTTAAAAATACCCGTCAGCATAGTTAGGTAGTCCTGAATAAAGTCAGGTGTTTTTAAATAGTATTTTTAAAACAATGTATTATTTATGACGTGTATTTAATTATTCTGCCTGTGATTTTTCACAGGGGCGTACTAGTCATAAATAATTTTAGCTTTGTAATGTGTAGGAATTTAGTGCAATTAATTTGTATTGTCTAAAGGCAGCTACTCAATTTAAATCCGTTTGTAGTAACCATAATATTCTTTTAAAAATCATGGTAATAATATGTGTAAATTGTGAAACAAGTTGAGTAGTTTTTGGTCATATAGGAAAAGTAAGTGTATGAAAGATTATTTACCTTTAAAGGGTTTTTATTTCATCCCTTTCATTTAAGTAATCGAATTGTAAATTTTTTTTATCACTTAAGAATAATACTTCACAAATTTAGCTTTATAGCTTGTAGGATGTTATTTCAATTTGTTTTTATTGCATAGGGGTAGAAACTCCATTTGAACCTTTTAGACTGTGGTAATTAATTGTTATGTCTAAACACTCTTGGAATTAATGTGGATAGTGTGTGAACTATTTAGTGAAATCGGTCGAATAGTTTTTGAGTTAGAGGACAAAGAAACGAAGTCACATTCATTTTACTTTCTCACTATACTATAGTATAGAGAAAGTATAGTGATCGCAAAAAAAAATCGATGTTGAGATTTTTGTGGAAATATCCGTTTTGGGACCCCCTGAGACAAAAAAAAGTGGTTTTTACAAAATGTCTGTCTATACAAAGCTAGAGCGAAAACTATTCGATCGATTTCAAACAAATTTGCACCTGACATGTCAAGTAGGCCTGCATAGATCCACGAAAAATGGTTTTGAAAAATTTTGAAAAACAACCCTCTTTTTGGCAAAAAACCCCCAAAAAATCAGTTATTATTTTTTTATATAAAAACGATATATATATATATTTAAATTCGTTAGGTTGACATGTCCAGTCTTTAGGTCCAGCACACCTTCCAAATATTTAATCTTGCAAAGACTGGTACAACCTATTATTATTTTATTTTTTTATTACTTCAGGAATTATTGTTTATTATAAATATATGCACATATCTATAAATTAAAGGTTGGCCAACAATAAAATACATATATATAATATATATACAGTATATATGTGTTCGCACTCTAGCGACCGCATTTTAAGTCCGATTTGGTTCAAATTTGGTACACATGATGGTTGTCTACGTCACTTGGACTAGTTCTTTAGCCAAGAAAATCCAACAAACGGAAGCACGTTTTTTGACCGGAAGTAACTATTTTTTGAGATTTTCCTACGAGAATAAATTTGTTTTTGAGTTTTTTCTCCTAATAAAAATGTAAGATGTTATTCTGCACATTTTAATTTTTTACGCAACCTTATAGCTCGCTTGGTTCCCCCAAAATCGATCAAAACGCAAAATATCATATAAGTACCCGGTTCAAAGCCATGCAGTGGATTCTACCGTGCAGTTGGTATGCGAAGCACGCAATGCTTTGTGTGTTGAAGATACTCCTAATACGGGGGTTGGCGTGCGAAGCACGCAATTCATTGTGTATTGAAGATATTTACAACACGGGGGTTGGCGTGCAAAGCACGCAATGCTTTGTCTATTGAAGATACTCCCAATAGGCGGAGTGGCGTGCGAACAATTTTGCAGCTATTCAGCACCGTTGTGAATAGAACTATTTTCCAAATTGTTGGGTTAAAACCCTAAAACATAGGCCTATAAACTTAATTTTGGAAATTTGCTCAACTCACGTCAGCGGTTCAGCTGCGTGGTCGAATTTTTTTTTATGTAGAGAGATAAGTTGCCACATGTGCTATTAGTGTAAAGTTTCAGATAATAAATAAATCTTCTATCTATATAATAAAAATGAATTGCTGTTTCTTTGAAATCGCATCAATTGAGAACTGCTGGACCAATTTGGAAATTTTTTGTTTTAAAATGTTCGTAATAGTCTGAACTAGGTTTTTATATAAAGAAAAATTTCAAAAGTTTCCCGAAAAAGTTTCAAATTTGGAAAAAAACTAAACATCCTCTTTTGTATGGACTCAAGACCATAGCGCTCAAAAACAGCTGTTCGTATAAAATGCTTAGTAACACATGTTTGTTTACATTCATTACCATAGCAACTTTAGCAAATTTATAATCAGGTTATTATTCTTCAAAACCAATAGCTTTTTAGATTAGATTGACAAATTAAAAGCAAACACAAACAAAAATCAATAAAACATGCTTAGGCCTACTATATTATAATTCAATTTAAACATCGGTTGTTACATATTATTATAAATAAAACAACTGTTATGGATCAAAAACTGAACATAATTTTAGGTTGGGCCTACAATGAACCAAAACACTTTTATTTGCAACCAATTTCTCTAATTTATAATCGGGATATTATTCTTCAAAAACCAAAACAGCTTTTTTAGGTTAGATTGCCAAACAACACAAACAAAAATCAACGAAAAATGCTTACTGTATTATAATTCAATTCAAACATCGGTTGTTACATATCTATTTACTTACATATATGCTGTTTAAAATATTGTTTATATAAATTGTTTATATAAATTGTTGACATAAACACCATTTGCAATTCAATAACTTAAGTCAAAAGAATGAAATTTGATAACTACCCTTAAAATTAAATAAAGCAATAGCGAAGCATTGCCGGGTCCACTAGTTCTAAATATAACTAGCCCACTGAGTCACGACTCTCTATATTGGTTCATTAAATTCAGTCGAATCAATGAACATTTCGCGGTTTGAAGCGTTTAATTTCAATTCGATCGCATCATTGTTCCAACGTTATTTCGATTGAATAAAATCGATTAAAAGGCTCATAAAATACTCATTAGCCAATGGACAAAGTGTATCAATATTAAATGAATACAAATTACATTAGTGACCGTACAGTACGACCGCCCCCGTTTCAATAATTTACCGATGTTAATGCAACATGTTTCTGTACGTTACTTTGTGAAAACTATAATTAATTATGTACATATTTGTACACAAATTGTCCAGGAGTGTACGCTACCCCACCACTGCAAGGTCGTATTCAGTTTTTGTAGGTTGTGTAGTTTATTTTATACATGCACGACGGTGCTGAATAGCTGCAAAATTGTTCGCACGCCATGCCGCATATTGGGGGTTTCTTCAATACACAAAGCAAAGCGTGCTTCGCACGCCAACCCCCGTATAGGGAGTATCTTGAATACACAATGTATTGCGTGCTTCGCACGCCAACCCCACGGTAGAATCCACCACATGGCTTTGAACCGGGTACTTCTATGGTATTTTACGTTATGATCCATTTTGGGGGAACCAAGCGAGCTATAAGGTCGCGTAAAAAAACTCAAAAACAAATTCACTCTCGTAAAAAAACATAAAAAACAGTTACTTCCGGTCAAAAAACGTGCTTCCGATTGTTGGATTTTTTTGGCTAACGAACTCGTCCGAGCGACATAGACAACCAACATGTGTACCAAATTTGAACCAAATCGGACTTAAAATGCGGCCGCTAGAGTGCGAACACATATACACACATATATATATATATATATGATTTTTAAAGGCACCAAATAACGTGCTCATTTGCTACTCCCGACCTTGGGTCTTACCAAAAGGACCACTGCAATAGCTCATTTTTCCTATGGAAATTCGCTAATAACAGCCATCGCGGTAATCAGGCAAAACGGCCAATAGTCGGTTGGACTAATAATTTGTTATTTAATAAATTTTGTAATTATAGAAGGTTATAACTTTTAGTAATAGTCTTGCAAAATTATCTACTTTATAATCATCTCCTTTTAGATACGTGATTTTGGTTTATATTATTAGTAACGCCATTTTGGGCCGGTCTTGATTTTCATTTTCACCTTTCATTAATCAAAACTGCTTCAGGGTTTCCTACTGCCATGCCTGAACATCTTTAAATCGTTCCATTTTCTTTAAAATCATTTCAAAAGGTTCATTAAATATTTATAGTTTTCATTTCAAACTGAACGTCTCCCCGTCCACTCTAAAAACCCGCCTTTGATCCACGCAGAACCTTTTACATTATCAAGATTGCAGCAATAAAGATTTTATCAGCCGGCGTTATCTTTTCTATTTTTAAAAGTCGGTACGCGGGAACAGATGTTCCGGAGTTTTCCCGTTTCAATTTTCTTTTATCATCTACCTTTGTACCGTTATCTTGTTAATGGAAAACATTCCACGTCTCTCCCCTTGCTTTGAACAAATTGAATTCAGTTGAATTAATTTTATATGAAAAGCAAATATTGTGACAAGTTTGATGGAAACTGTGGATTCAATTAGTAAATTATTACGATTGTTGTGGAGTGATGTTTTATTGTTTTACAAGAAATATGGAAGTTGAATCGTTTGCAGAGATATTCAGCTTGTTGTTCAGACGGGGAGGACACTAGACGATGTGCTCCATATTGTAAATACAAATCTGACATGAGTTTACCGAATTTACAAAAAAAAGTTAATCAATACACTTTTATTAAACACGCTCCGTGTAGTGAAAATTCTCCCAAAACGGGAATTGGCGTGCGAAGCACCATGGTGTATTGAAAATACTACCAATACGGTGGTTGGCGTGCGAAGGACGCAATGCATTGTGTATTGAAAATACTCCCAAAGCTGTAGTTCGCGTGCGAAGCACGCAATGTCCTGTGTACTGAAAATACTCCCAAAACGGGGGTTGGCGTGCGAAGTACGCAATGCAATGTGTATTAAAAATATTCCTAATACGGGGGTTGGCATGCGAAGCACGCGATGCATTATGTATTGAAAATACTCCCAAAGCTGTAGTTAGCCTGCGAAGCGCGCAATGCATTTTGTATTGAAAATTCTTCCAATATTGGCGTGGGAAGCATGCAATGCAATTTGTATTAAAAATACATCCGATACGGAGATTGGCGTGCGAAGCACGCAATTAATTGTGTATTAAGGGGATCCGCCACTATCTATAACTTTTTTTTTGTTTCTTTGCCAATTTTGATTTTGAGCATTATAATATGTTAACAGGGCACTAATTAGAGGATTTATACTGAAAAATAAAACAATATTTTTTTATTATTATTTTTATTTGGTTTTTAAACTTTTTTTCGAGTTTTCGAAAATTTGATATATCTTCATTGTTTATTAAGTTATTCTAATGAACTTTTTTTTATTTTGATCTACATAAAATAATGAAACTTTTGCGGTATCTAAACCTTCCTAACCCAATTACAAACAAAACCACAGGTTAAATAAGAAAATTATAGATTTTTGCCAAAATAATTGTATATTTTTATTTATAAAAAATAAATCAATAGTGATAGAAGGTTCTAGATACCGCAAAAACTTCATTATATTACTATAGAAAAGTGGTAAAAATTTGAAAGGCATAAGTCAATTAGTTACAATTTTATTCAACAAAACATATTTAAAAATACAGTTGCCGGTAAACGGCGTTTAAAGATAAAAATTGAGTGCAAGATGTAAAAATGTCCCTTAAAAGCTCCCTGGTTCATATGTAACTCCTTCCCTGGCTTTCTTATGCTCTTCCTCTTTTAGTTTGGCATATTTGAGTACTTTTCTGTATTTTTTGTACTTCTCAGTATGCGAGCTTTACGCAGCCGCAGGCGAACGTCGTCCTTTTTCTTAGCGAGGTCGACAGTTTTTATTCCAGGTGACACTCCTGATTTTTCCAGGAGCATTCTCATTGTCATCATGTATCCTTTATTATAGATGCTGATTCCTTCTGCTATTCCAGCATCAATTCTAACTTTTCCCGTGAAAATGGTTTTCGGGCACTTGCTCCAAACATTATTATGTAAATGTAGTTACATATATACAAAACCTGTATATATATATATATAATTTTTTTTATATATAATTATGTTTCATTGGTATGCACTTCAAAGCTACTATAGCTGTATGCATAATTATAATAATGTAAGATATAATAAACCATTTGAATGGAATTGGAATGTGCATTGCGAAACTATAGGATTTCTCCGACCGAAAATAAGCGGTATAGCTAACGCTGGTCGATTTTTTCCCTATGAAATAGTACTCAGATTAACTTGAAACTTTGTACACATGTTTAAAACAACACTAGCTACAAGAAAAAAAAAAATATAAATGTCAAAAAAATTTGAAAATCGCAAAAAAGATAGTGGCGGATCCCCTTAAAAATACTCCCTATTACATTAAAACCAAAATAAAGTCAAATTATGAAGCATTGTTACACAACAGTGGAAGATCGTTAATATATAAACAGCTGAATTCTAATATAGATTATTTAAGTAGCAAAAGTAAATTTAATCTAATTATTTGGTTTCTGAAAGCCAGGGCGGAATTATTAAATTTAAATAAATATTCCTACACGGCAACATCTAAAATGTGCTCCTTGTGTAATACCAATGAAGAGGAAGACATTCGACATTTTCTTGCTGTGTGTCCCATACTGAAGGAGTGTAGAAGACAAATTTTCGCAAAGGATGTGTTATCAGCACAAGAATTAATAGAACACTTTAATGGAAGACATTGGTGTAAAATAAGTCGCTTTTGCAGTAAAGCCTGGACGTATAGGACTAGTTTAATCAAGGAGTTTAATTTTTAATTTTTAATTTATTCATTAATTTATTATTATTATTATTTCTATACATATATATTTATTTATATATATTGACTAGAAAGTGTGGTTCAGTTGGAAAATTTATCAATTTACTCTCTTTGATCTCAGTCTCTTTTGATTTTGTTTTTGTACGACCAACTAATTTGGATTGGCAACCCCTCTGACGGTTTTCCGACCAAGAGTATTGTCTGAAGTTTTGAGGAAATTGTAATAGTTTTGTATATTAGTTCAATAAAGACCTATTATTATTATTTATTATTATTACTCCCTATTACTCCCACTGTAATTGTTATTTTTGAAAAAAATGTTAGTATGTTTTATTCTATTCGTCATTCTGCTTCTGCTTGTTTTAACAAAACAAAACCTATAAAAATCCAAAGTTAAATTTTTTGACTCAAAATGTTGCCCTCGCCATTTCATAAATCGCTTACATTAGTTCTGTCTGAGGCCAGATACATGGCACTGCCTGTCTGTTATTCCGTTCACATTCACAGTAACCACGAATCAATGTCACGCTTGTTTGCAAACGTAAAGCCGCGCTTGAACAATAAATATCGATTAATTAATTTGGAAAACAACTCTATAGCACTGTATTCACTTACAAGTTTTTACCACACCCACAAGATACGTTTGTTTGGAATTAGTCAACAATGAGTAATGCGTTGCTATGACAACAAATAAATAGCAATGAAAATAACAGCTGATGTTTTGACAAATATCAATTACATCTGCATAGAGTATAGACACTTTCTCGGGGATTGTGCAACAACTAACCTAACCCATGCTTTTAAATGCTAACTTACTTTCGACAGAGCCTATCTACATAAATAAAAAAGTAAATGAGCGTTTATTCAAAATCGCTAATCTACGAAAGTTCTTCACCGATTGCTTTGAAATTTTGACACAACGTTTCATTCGAATACAAGCATGTTTTTATATTATTTTTGAAAAAAAAACAGCAGAATCTATTTAACATAAAAACAACAAAAAATATACTCAATATTTGACAAAAATGTAAGCGCCATTACATATGCTTATTGACTAAAATAGTAAAAGTAGTCAGCTGTTTCCTATAATATTTCCATTTTTAGCTGATTCCAAAAAAACAAAAAACACACTACACTAAATATTTTAGGGAAAGGAGAGCATAATAATGAGGGACATAATAAATAATAAATAAATATGTCTATTGTTGATACAGTAATCAGCTGTTTCCTCTAATATTTCCATTAACTAGTATTTCTAACTTTTAGGCTAGTTTTTTATTAAAGTGTAGACCCGAGCCTTGCTGGTTCTTTTAACCTTTATTATAACTGCTGTTATAAAATATACAAAATAATTTGATTTAACATTATTTACCATCTTAGCTTTGATGTTATTATTAATCCTTCACATTTATTATAAATGAAACATATCATAATGATGTGTATATAAGGTTCCGACTGGGATGGCGTGTGGAACATGCAGGGGTCTCCCCTAGTATACCAATATAAAGGTATGGCCTCAAACGTGAGGAGAAAATGTTGAAACATACAAGTAATTTCAAAGAAAGTTTGTATCCTTTAAAATATAAAGTTTGTCCTTTTAAAACATGTAGTTCAGCTGATTTTTAGTTTGTATACAATACATCAGCTGTTTACCGTAACACCTCTATAATGGCACGTAGGATTTTCCAAGAGGATTTTCTAACAGCTGATTACATACTTTTGAGAAAAGAAGGGTTTGGTGCGCGGCGTTCTTCCCTAGTTTATATATATATATAGTAAAATTAATAGCCATATTTAATTGTAACACTGCTAAGACCACATAATAACTCTTTACACAGGAGAGGCACTTCCCGAGAATAACGATTTTATGTAATATAAACACAATAAATGCACTTTTATTAAATTGAACAGTAAAATTTTAATAAAAAACTTGATTTACAATTAAGTATTTATTTGACTTACCATTTTCAAGAAGTCATGTTGAGAAATCAGCCTCTTCTCCTGTAAAACAAAGATTTTCTGGATTAGTATATTTTACTATGCAAATTAGATAAGTCAAAGTCTAATCAAATTTTTTTTAAATAATTCGATCACGCAGCTAAACCGTTGACGTGAGTTGGGCGAATTTCCAAAATTCAGTATAGGTGTTCAACCAACTGTTTGGAAAATTGGTCTACTCGCGTTGGTGCTGAATAGCTGCCTCCGTGTAGGAAATACAGAGTGTCCAGAGCTTCAACTGTCCGAAACTTTACGGGGTAATTTTTCAGCTAAAAACAAACAAATAATGCAATATAACATGTGTCCTATCTCGCTTTGTTTTCTGTCTGTCCGTCTGTAGGTGATTTTTTACAAATACCTTAATATCTCAGACACGGTATGAACACCTAAATAGGGTACGTTATACTTGAACATTTTGTTTCCCTGCAACAATCCGTTTCAAAATGGCGGCTGTTGAAAATTTTAAATGTTAAATGTCCAGAAAAATATACATTTTTCACTTCTCCATAAACCATCGCCTAATCCCAACGCACTGTCCTATAATACAATACTCCAGAAGGAGTGTTCGTTCCCCCGTGGTCCGCAAAGCATCCAAAACCACAATCCAAGAACCATCAGCTGTTCTTCCACAAGGTCTTTGTACCTCCGAAACCAGTAATTCAACCCAACTCACAATTCCTCCATGGTCTGCTTTAGTAGGCGATAGAATCCTTTATTTAGATTGAAGTTCAAGAATGGTTGTAACAAGAAGAAGATTGAGGTTTATTTGATCACCATACATTTTAGGGTTTTTACAACATATTGTTTATGAATTAACTTCTTTTGTCATATTTGTTAATATATTTATAGACAAAGGCCGTAGCCGGGGTGGGGGTTGGGGGGGGGGTCACACCCCTCCCCGAAATCTCGAAATGTATTAGTAAATATAAATATTAGTTTAAAAAGTGCAAATTGAATTATAAAATAGACAACACAACAGAGGATCCAACAATATACTGTATTTTACATCTTTGTGCATTGCATGCATACTGATATTTAGATTTACTTGATTAAACTACAACGTACAGTAGGTTACATGGATGCAGTAGGTTACAGCCTTACTCTCTTGTGAGCTTGAACTGATCTAGTAAATAAGAAAACAATGAAGATTCAACAAAAATACTCTACTTTAACAAAACACATAATGCATTGTGTTCTGAAAATTCTCCTAATACGGAGATTGGCGTGCGAAGTACGCAATGCATTGTGTATTGAAAATTCTCCCAATATGGGGGTTGGCGTGCGGAGCACGCAATGCTCTTTGAATTGGAAATTATCCTAATACGGGGGTTAGCGAAGCACGCATACTCTGTGTATTGAAAATTCTACGAATATGGGGGTTATCGTGCAAAGCACGCAAATGCACTTTGTATTGAAAATACTCAAAATATGGGGTTGGCGTGCAATGCACTGTGCGTTCGGCCGCTTGTGATAGTGTTCAGTGTCAAACTCACATGTGCGCCCTTAGCAGTGAACGTGTTAAAAGGGTTTAGATTCAAAACCCCGGTACTCACCTGACCCCCCCCCCCCTCCCCGAAAAGCATTCCTGGCTACGGCCTTGTTATAGACGCGAATGAAGCGCATGGGTGATTAAATCAAACTAGCACAAATACTGACGCATTCGACCGTATTACAAATGCATCTAAAAATAAACGGTATCAGGAAACTGACACATACTTTCTCCCTCATTATAGAAACTTAATAAAAAAATACTATTACCAATTTATTGTGATTTTTTTTATTTTTAACAGTCATTTTCCCATAAAAATCCATAAAATAATGGAAAAATCAACTTTTCTCAAAAACGGCTCGAACGATTTTGATTAAAATTTTACAGTTTATAGTACTTTAGGTCCCTAATAAACTGTAAAATTTTAATCAAAATCGTTAGAGCCGTTTTTGAGAAAAGTTAATTTTTCCGATATTTTATGGGTTTTTATGGGAAAATTATCCTTAAAAATAAAAAATTCACAAAAATGAAAAAAACGCCTGGAGATACCGTGGATTAGTACCTTCATACCAAATTTCATCAAAATCGGACGACTGGTTTAGGCTCTAGGTCTGATAACATCCACACAGACACACAGACACACAGACACACAGACACACATACAGACACACACACAGACATCACTCCGAAAACCACTTTTTTAGGTTCAGGGGGACCCAAAACGGATATTTCCACCAAAAACTCAAACTCGAAAATTTTGACGAATACAATACTTTCTCCATATAGACTACTATGGTATAGGGGGAGAAAGTAAAAAAAACCGAATTTATGTAGCCATCATTTCAATTATTATCACATTGCCTAATCTTTTCTCAAACGAATCTAAATAACAAATTCAACATGATAATGTTAATTATCTGTTTAAACATCGCATAAGACTAAACGTAATTGAGAAGGCGAAGCGTTGAACGGAATTATGACAATTACTGTAAATTGTTCGTGATATAATTTAATGTGTGGAATTATTTACAGTTTCAGACCGAGGGGCACGTTTCTCAAATAAACCCAGGGGATGACAGATATGCACTAAAGGATGTTTCCACTCCAATTGTATGAATGCGTTGCTGCCTTTCTGAGAGATAGAAGAGTGTTTTGGGTAAGTTTAACTTCAAACTTTGAATTAATTTTAAAGTTTTATCAATCTTTATACAATGTATAGAGATTATATTTTTGTATTTTGGACAACGCAGTGTTAACACAAGACGGGAAAAAGGCATTTAAAAAGTTACCAATACATTTGAATCATA
>JAGFPH010001036.1:259776-281360 GCA_018207615.1 Philaenus spumarius | reverse complement strand
AGTAAACAATTTACAACAGCTGTTTTTAGTTTTACTATACAATTTATTACAGCTGTTTACAAATACGGAGCTTACTTTATTTCTGCCGATTCAAGTTGTGTCCTGATCGATTGCTTTCATCTCGCAAACCCATACTGTATTGATAATATTTGCCAGTTGTTTTTTTTTAAATTTTTAAACCGTTTGTACACAACCGCCTCCTTTATTTTATGATTATTGATTACACTGCCCGGTTAATTGTGAAGATTGCCAGGCAGCTTAGAAATTTAAGGTTTATACAGTACTAGCTGACCCGTACGGCGTTGCCCGTAGTGGTTGGTATTTTCAGTCTTTTTAACGTAATAGTATTCTTTTTAAGTGTTCAGACAGTGAGTGGTATTTGGCCTATATATATATATATACATATATAGATCTTAAATAATAAAAGCACTATTGTCATAATAATAAAACATCTGAAATTATGATTTTAGTACCTTTGATCGCCCCAAACCCCTCCTAAAATTTCGAAATTTTTCATACCCTTTCTTATTGAGCACCTATGGCCCTAGAGGAAGCTACATACCAAATTTCATTCCAATCCGTTTGGTAGTTTTGAAGAAATCGTTTTTTAATAACTTCGAACCCCAAAACCCCCCCTAAAATTTCGAATTTTTTCAAACCCTTTCTTAGTGAGCACCTATGTCCCTAGAGGAACCTACAAACCAAATTTCATTTCAATCCGTTCGGTAGTTTTTGATAAATCGTGATGAGTGAGTCAGTGAGTGAGTGAGTGAGTGAGTGAGTGGTATTTCGCTTTTATATATATATAGATAAAATACAGTAGGAAAAAACTCTTAGAAAACGTTGAACAACTACTGATCTAGAAAATCGAACGGCACTGGATCGCCCAGGTTAAACTTTTTGGTCCCAACACGAACTTGACATTATTTTAAAATTACTAGTTTATTGTTAATGTTACATATATTAGTGTAGGTGACCTTTCTGAGGAATGTAAATATTTGGATTTTTCATTTTGAGATTGTTTTATGACAGTTTTTACGTTATAAATTACAAAAATATAATAATTGTTTACGAATACAAAATTAAATATGTTAGATCACTAAATGTGATTTATATATTTATCTATATATTTTTGTATAAACTAATAAACAAAACGTGAGTAATTTGTACAGGTGTAAAAAATTCTCACCAAAAACTAAATAACGTTACCTAACAAAGGCACGAACCAACCGTCTTACTTTAAACTGATAATCTACAGCAGAATAACTCTATTTCTTATATTTTCCTGTACGAGCAATGAGTGGATGTACATATACATAAATGCATACAAAATAAACATTTTCAAAACATCTGGACCAATCAAAACTTCAAAAAAATAAGAAAGCAAATGAGTTCAACTTGCAAAAGTAAAAGCAAACATCCTTAACTCCTTTCTGACGACATTTTAATACACGGGCAAATATTGTGAGGCGGAAAAGTGAAATATCGGAAAAGAGATTTCCACCCTAACAATATCTGTTTTATTGGTTCAGCCTGGGTTTCCAACAAATTCAATTATTCCAAACTATATTTACTTATGGTTTCGTATTGGAACATCTCGGAGTATCGTCACAACCAACAACAAACATTGAAAAACTAATTTTACTTTTCTCGTATTGTGGGTTCTTCTATCATAAATTATTTAAAATTTAAAACTTTCATGATATTAAACATTTCAGAAATTTAATAAAAACGTCTTTGAGACAGTTGGGAAAGGTTCCGAGGACTATAGGCTACGTCAGGCTGCTCTCAATAAAGTCACAAAACAGTTTGCCAAAACGAGAATGCTTTTACAATGTTAAACGCCTTTTCAATTGTCTATACATATAATTATATTCAATACACAAAGCATTGCGTGCTTCGCACGCCAACCCCGTATTGGGGGTGTCTTCAATACACAATTCATTGCGTGCTTCGCACGCCAACCTCACGGTAAAATCCACCACATGGCTTTGAGCCGGGTAATTCTATGGTATTTTACGTTTTGATCGATTTTGAGGGAACCAATTGAGCTATAAGGTAGTGTAAAAAAACAAAATATGCAGAATAACATCCTACATTTATATTTGTAGAAAAAACTCAAAAACAATAGTTAATACTGGTCAAAAACGTGCTGCCGATTGTTGGATTTTTTTGGCTAACGAACTCGGTTGAGCGACGTAGACAAACAACATGTGTACTAAATTTGAACCAAATCGGACTTAAAATGCGGCCGCTAGAGTGCGAACACATATATATATGATTTTTAATGACACCCCAAAACGTGTTCTGGGGACCATGATCGGTGCTCATTTGATACTCCCGACCATGGGTCTTACCATAAGGGCCACCACTGCAATAGCTCATTTTTCCTATGGAAATTCGCTAATAGAATTGAAGTGTCTGTCTGTTATTTCAAAAATATAAATATGTTATATTAAAATCAACGAAATCAAAGCATCACTTTTATAACAGCTCTTAGATCACGTAACACACTTATAATGTTTATGAACTTATTGTTAAGTGTGCAATTGCTCACGACAGACAGACGGAAAAGAGCTACTTTCACCAAGACTCCCGGATGCAAATGTAAGCTTACGTTATGCAGCTCATCTTTCTCTTTTTACGTTCTTTGAAATTGATTCATCGAATAGAAGTGACTTATTTATTGAATGTTTTTAATAGTTAAGTAGTAATTTATTGTAATCGATTTGGGGCTTTAAGAGAAGTGTGAAATTGAAACAAACCAGAAATTACCTGTGCGTGCTTTGCACGCCAACATGTTAAACTCGTTCCTCTCGCACAAATATAACGTGATTTACTTTAAGTAGATATTTTACTAGCGCATTTCCATAGGAAAAATGAGCTATTGCAGTGGCCCTTATGGTAAGACCCAAGGTCGGGAGTAGTAAATGAGCACCAATCATGGTCCCCAGTAAACGTTTTGGGGTGTCATTAAAAATCATATATATGTATGTACATATGTATATATGCGTCCGCACTCTAGCGAATCTCGTAGGAAATTTTTCCTACGAGAATAAATGTTTTTTTTAGAGTTTTTTCTACAAATATAAATGTAGGATGTTATTCTGCACGTTTTGTATTTTTACGCGACCTATAGCTCGCTTTGTTCCCCCAAAATAACGTTAAATACCATAAAAGTACCCGGTTCAAAGCCATGTGGTGGATTTTACCGTGGGGTTGTGTGGCTTGTGTGTTGAAGATACTCCCAATATGCGGAATGGCGTGCGAAGAATTTTGCAGCTATTCAGCACCGTCGTAAATAGACCTATTTCCCTATAAATAAATGAGGAAAAGATTTTGAAGGGGAGACGTATTTCATAAATTTTTCACAAAAAATCGGATTTACTAAAGTTGACAAGTAAATTGGTTCAATGAGTTCTGTGGTGAATATAAACAATTAGAAACACTGAAGCCCCAACCAAGACTTCGGTGAATAAAACTACACAAATAAACTGAAACACATTTATTGATATAGTTGTTCTAGTTCCCCGATGTACATTTCGGTAACCAAGTTAGCATCATCGGAGGGTTCTAAATCTAAACAAATGTTAACAAGAATGAAACTATAAAACTAAACAGACCTATTCTCCCCATCATTAGCATCAGTCTAATACGGGGGTTGGCGTGCGAAGCACGCAATGCACTGTGTAATGAAAATACTACCAATACGCAATACATTGCTCATTGAAAACACTACTTCGCAAGCAATGCATCGTGCATTGAAAACACTTGTGGTTGGGGCTAAGTAAATTAGTGTAAATGAGACATTCAGTTGTTTAAAGTTTTTAGCAGTCTTCGAAAATTGAATTTAAAACGCGAGTTTTGACAAATTTTTTTTTTAAATAACTCGAAAAACACATGTCAGAATTTTTTTTATAAACATTATTAATGTTTTGTTATGACTTTAATCTCAATAACAGTAATACGTTTCAAATTGATATACTCTCGTACACAACATCATTTCACACATAGCATATACAATTTTTAGTGACACCCGAAACGTGTTCTGAGGACTATGATCGGTGCTCATTGACTACTCCCGACCTTAGGTCTCGCCATAAGCGTTACCAACGTAAATTCGATAAATTGTATTTATTGTTTTACGTTTATAATTCAATTAAAATCGTTTATGATGAATTCAAAAAAATATCGATACAGAAATAAACTAACATTCAATGAAAATCAAATTAGTGGATCAATTTCAATAAATATTCAGAGCGCTCTGTGTTCTTGTTTTGACCAATTATATAATATATAAACTGGCATTAACACGGGCTTTGTTGAACGCAAACTATCAGCTGTTATTAGCAGGCACTTGTTACGTATAATTTCACTCACAATATGCTGATGTGACGGCCTCAGGGGATTATTTCAATACACTGCAACAGGAATTAATAAACCTCGTTAAATGAAAACAACCTTTGTCGTGACATATTTTTACACAACTATTTCCAAAAAAAATAAAAGATTCCGTTTTTGTGTGTTTTTAAAATCGGACATTTGATTTTGTTTGTTTTAAAACGTTATAGCTAAAAATAATCATGAAATAATTATTGTAAGTTTTTGATTATCGAGTCGTTTCATCATGGTTACCCAAAAATGGGCCAACTGATAAATTATCCTGCATAGACGCATTTTCAAAATTAAGTTTATATATGTTAGGTTTCAACCAACTATTTGGGAAATTAATCTACTCACAAAGGAGCTGAATAACTGCCTCCGTGTACGAAATATATTAGTAGAATTTATTTGCACCTATACCTAAAGCTTGACTCACACTAGTTTGCACCTAGATCTTGCGGCCTCGGGTTATTGACTGCTTCGCTTCGCTCGCAGTGTACAAACTTGGCCGTCGGCCTCAGATCAGAACATACACTTGTCTTTCAACCCGGTGCTTTTATGGTATTTTACGTTTTGATCGATTTTTGGGAGAACCAAGCGATCTGTAATGTCGTGTCAAAACCTAAATGTGCAGAATAATATCGTACAATCATTTGTTTATATAAACCCCAAAAAAAAGTTTCATTCTAGTACGAAAAATCTCAAAAAAGATTTAATCCCTCTCAAAAAAGTGATTCAGGCTGTTTGGATTTTTCGGCTAACGAAGTCGTCCGAGAAAACCAATGTGTGTACCAAATTTGGAGCAAAACGGACGTAAAATCCTGCCGTTAGAGCGCGAATACATGTATACCTCTATCGAAACGTGTTTGGGGGCTATGATCGTTGCTCATCAACTACTCCCGACCTTAGGTCCAACCATAAGAGTCACTGCAATAGCTCATCTTTCCTATGGAAATTAGCTAAATAAATAAATAAACGTTTGGTTTTTTGGTCCAGAGACCATAAAGCGTAAACTACGTAGACAATTTCCGAAGGTCGCACCAACGCCCGGACTATGTAGAATTCTCCCTTCGGAATCTACCTTACAGGCGCGATAAATTAACAGCAGTAGCCCATCGCATCCTTCCGATGCTACAACAATTACGCACAAGATGTAAGGAGAGATCCGACCTTTTGCGTGGAAAGTTGTAAGAGACGGACAGATTATACATCTTGGCGAGCCGAAAGAGACAGTAACTGGTAATATGTCGTCGAGGAACTTTCACCGAGGTGGTTTTAACTATAAAATACATCTTCCTTATTGTTATTGCTGCCGGTGAGTTAATTGCGATAAACTGTCTGGCAGGTTAATCTTTGAATAACAATATAACACGAGAAAGATAAGACGGACGCTGAAGTACTTTTGAATTTCGATTTTAGAAAAGATCGGCGGTGAGAAAATCGATTACGAGTTAGGCGAGTTGCGTGTCACAATTTTGTACAGAAAAGTTTTGTTTACTGACTTCTCAAAAATAAATTCTACTAATATCAAACTACAGTATATAGAAATAAACGGTGCCAGGAACTGGCACATACTTTCTCACAAACATATTTAAATTATTAAACAGATTCACGGTGACTTGTAGGGTGGGGTATGAGAGGTGATTTTGTATTAAAGTTGTTTTCCCATAAAAATCCATAAAATAACGGAAAAACTTTATTAAAATTTTACAGTTTATAGTACTTTAGGTCCCTAATAAACTATAAAATTTTAATCAAAATCGTTAGAGCCGTTTTTGAGAAAAGTAGATTTTTCCGTTATTTTAAGGGTTTTTATGGGAAAATTACCCTTAAAAATAAAAAATTCACAAAAATGAAAAAAACGCCTGGAGATACCGTAGGTTAGTACCTCCATACCAAATTTCATCAAAATCGGACGACTGGTTTAGGCTCTAGGTCTGATAAAATCCACACAGACACACAGACACACATACAGACACACACACAGACATCACTCCGAAAACCACTTTTTTAGGTTCAGGGGGGACCAACACGGATATATCCACCAAAAACTCAAACTCGAAAATTTTGACGAATACAATACTTTCTCCATATACTATGGTATAGGCTGAGAAAGTAAAAATAAGCGTATACATATTTAATATTAATTCCTTTGTTAAATAATCGGATTGCAAATGGCTTAGTAATTGTAACGTCTAAATACTCCTCGCGATGATATGGATAAGCTGTGAATATTTTAGTGAAATCGGTCGAATAGCTTTCGAGTCTATAAAGGACAAAGAAACGTTCATTTTTATATATAGAGATTGACTGTATTGCTATTGTTAATCATATAGTTATGGCCAACAGTGCTGCCAACAGAATCAATTGATCGCCGTTGCGTGCTTACGTGATGTGTTAAACAAAGATATGTTTTAGAAAAACAGGGAAGCTGGGAGCAGAGAGAAATGTATTCAGGTCATGTTCGGCCTCCTTAAGTATGATCAAACAGGGATGGGCTGAAAGGGGAAGAAAGGAAGGACGAGGAAAAGCGGTACATTTGTAGTTTATCTTTGTTATACCTTTGTTGTCGTGCCTTGCAAATGTGATTTGACGGCATTTTCATGGTGAAACATTTTGTATGCTTTCTGTACGGATTTCCGTAGTGACTCTTATGGTGAGACCTAAGGTCGGTAGTGTCAATGAGCACCGATCATGGTCCCCCAGAACACCTTTAGGGGTGTCATTAAAAATGATATCTATATATAATTGTTCGCAGTCTAATAATCTATATATAATTTGAGTCTGATTTGGTCCAAATTTGGTACACTTGTTGGTTTCATTGGCTCCCCTACCGATGGACAGAGGGGGGGGGGACACGCTCCCCTAGCTCCCAGGGACAGGAATCTATATATATAAGCGAAATACAACTCACTCACTCACTCACTCATCACGATTTCTCAAAAATTACCGAACGGATTGAAATGAAATTGGGCATGTAGCTTCCTCTAGGGCCATAGGTGCTCACTAAGAAAGGGTTTGAAAAATTCTAAATTTAAAAGGGGTTTGGGGGATGAAAGTTATTAAAAAACTATTTCTTCAAAACTACGGAATGGATTGGAATGCAATTTGGTACGTAGCTTCCTCTATTGCCATAAGTGTTCACTAAAAAAGGGTTTTAAAAAATTGGTAATTTTAGGGCGGTTTGGGGGGTAAAAATGACTAAATCACAATTTCTTCAAAATTACTGAAGAGATTGGAATGCAATTTGGTATGTAGCTTCCTCTAGAGCCCTATGCGCTCGCTAAGAAAGGGTATGAACAATTTCAAAATTTTAGGAGGGGTTTGGGGGGATCATAGTTACTAAAATCATAATTTCAGATCTTTTATTATTATGACAATAGTGCTTTTATTATATAAGATCTATATATATAAAAGCCAAATACCACTCACTGACTGAACACTTAAAAAGAATACAATTACATTAAAAAGGGTGAAAATACCAACCACCACGAGAAACGCCGTTCGGGTCAGCTAGTTTTTTATATTTATAGTCTAAATGAGTAGAAATTACTCATTTTTTTATTTTTGACCCTTTCTACGTAATAATCACTAATATTTTAAAGCGGACGCACATGTCCATAGCACGTAGGCTTAAAATTGGAGTGAGAAGTGTGACATCGTCAATGGCTGGACAGAACAACCAATATAATATGGAATCTAAAATCATAATGGCCAATTCTGATTGCAGACTTTTATATAAAATGAAAAAGATTTAAATTATATAACTTATAAAACATATGAGACGCTTAGGATAACAAATAATAAGTAAAGCATAATTTAAAAGACGCAAAATTTAATTTCAAATAATAAATATAATTACAATAATTATATAAAAAGCAGACACATGTATAATCTTATAAAAAGCAGACACATCATAATCATTATATAAATGCAGACGTTTTGGATTATATAAAAACAAAAATTTGACTTAAAATATATTCCTCAATTCTAAAACAAAAAACTTGCATACAACTTGCATGTGTCTAAAATAAAAGAACAATTTATATAGTGTTAAAGTATATTGAAGAAAACTTGGGACACTCAGTTTTAAGCCTATAGTCAATGAACATCTTAAAGGACAATTATGTAAAAACAAGAACAAAAATTTAATTTGTGATGTTGGTAGTTTACGTTACTGCGTTCAGGGTGACATGTTGCGACTCCCTGGAAAAAGGAGGCGGAGCTAAAATATAGACGCTTCACTTCTCACAATGACGTAAAGGAGAACAGACGTGCAATGTCTGTTTTCTAGTTTTTGAAAGTGGTGAACATGTTGTAAAATTTGGTCCAGATTGACAAGTTTAGTATTGTTGTGTTTATCTGGACATACATTGCATGGCTGGATAAAGGGTTTGAGCGTCAATTATGAGGCAAGGTGGAAAATTGTGAGCTGGTTTTGGAACTTTGGCGTGAGTGCATAGACAGTGAAACTATGGAAGTATACAAAGTGTTTGTAATGGGCCCCGACGAAAAAGCAAGTATTTAAAAATATGTAATGTACATTAAAAACATTTAACCTCAATTTTTATGTAATTCAAATTCAAATTTTTTTTTGCCTATGTCTGCTTAAGGTTAAATTTTTTTTTTGTCATCACAATTAATAGCGTCTTCATATGATCTGTGTAAAATAAATAAGATGTGTAGATCATAATTCATATGTTTGTATATTTAAAAAAAAAAAAAATACAATTGAAAGTTGATATGGCTAAATAAAACAACAGAGTCAAGTCGCCATGATGTTTTAAGTTCATTATTACCTGTTTCCTCAAGTACTACAGATACCACAAAACTCAAGACCCTGAGGTAAAGATAAATATTAATTAGCTTAAATAAAGATACAATAATTTTAACTTCAACAAATTTCAAAATTTCAATTGAGATAGAAAATAACTTTTATAGTCAAATTTTTTTATGTTTTAAATAAGTTTTAACAAATAAATTCATTTTTTATAATTTTGTTTGTAACCGCAAGGCAAGCAAGTTACAGAAGCACAAGATGCACTGTGTATTGAAAATACTCCCAATTTGGGGTTGGCGTGCGAAGCACGCATTCATTGTGTATTGAAAATACTCCCAATAAGAGGGAAAGTACAATCTACGATTTGTTTAAGTATTACAGATGATGGATGAAATCAGCTACGTACGTACGTATGCAGATATGGACGTACACTCACTTTTATAGGGGTTGATAACACCCCTCTCAACTCCAAAACGTCTTTAAACTAGTTTGTTTTGCCACTTTTGTATTACATTATCTTATTTGAAAACACATTAAAGTTACCCGATTACTTAAATAACAAGTTAGAAAGTTAAATTTAAAACACATTTTATATGAAAGAGAATTTATCCATTTCTAGAGAAACAGACGGCACCAAGCAGTATCTGTGACTCTAAACAATCTTTTCATCTATAAACACAGCATACACTGAAAGAATAAATGTAATCTTTTCTCCTCCCCCTGTGGCCACCACACCACGGTAATATCCACAAAGGGTTGTCTAGACTAAATAAACAAGGGTCGGACATTGTCTGTTTGAAGACCATCCCTTATTCAGCAATTCCCTCAAGCTTTTATATAAAAACACAGCATAAGGGAAGTCGATTTCTTGCGACGTTTTATATCGAATCGTTCTATCGTATACTGGAAATACAATGTTAAACTAAAAAAGAGAAGTCAACATCTGGAGCGGTATTTGTTTTAAATCTTCATTTTGTATTTACCTACTAGGGGAAACCCCTGCGTTCTCCGCACGCCGACCCTGTCGGAACCTTCTCTACACTTAATCATGTTATCTTTTCTTTATAATAAGGTTGAAATCAGCTGTTAATGGAAATATTGGAGCAAACGGCTGTTTTATCTGTTATTTTATTCGATTAGTTGCTATAATAATGAATGTATGTGTTGGTTCATCAGTCTAGGGCTAACATAAGACTTTTTTATCCGTCTAAATTTACAAATATTGAAATGAAAAATGTTTTTAACAAAATGAATTATAACCTACTAGCAGGTACCCTTGGCTTCGCACACGGTCCAAAGATCCGCCACATTAAGGGAAGTATAGTAATAAATCTTTATTGTTTTAGGGGGTGTTATTACATTTTCACCCTTTAGCAGCACGTTATAAAATGAAACTATGATTTACATAGTATATATATGTATTGTAAGAAATAAATGTACCGATTTCCAGCTCTCTAGCTTAATGGGAAGTATAATAATTAATTTGTATTGTTTTAGGGGTTGTTTCATTTTCCCTTAGCAGTACAATAAAAAATACAAATATGGTTTACTTTGTATATATATCTTGTTAGAAATAAATGTACAAATTTCCAGCTCTCTAGCTTAATGCTAGTGTAATAATAAATATTTATTGTTTTAGGGGTTGTTTCAACCCTTAAATCTAAATTATCAGGTCATGATCTATATTATGTGTGCCAAATTTCATTCAAATCCATCCAGTACTGTTTACGTGATTGAGTAACACACACACAGACAGATTTGTTTATCATAGTAGGTCTATAGATGTTACTCAGCTGTATAGTGTGGCTTTTTATTAGTAAAACTATTTTTTCAATCGGTTCAGTGGTTGAAAAAATACATACTCCCTACATATGAAAAAAAAAAAAAAAAAAAACAAAAAAATTTTACCTCTTTATAATATTAGTATAGATACTTAAAGGACTTGGGTTCGTATCCCTTTCTTGGTCCATGTTTTCCACTTGTAATTTAAATAAACTAAGCCTCACTCTGGAAGTGTGTGAGCAGAAAAAATATTGCAAATTGAAAATAACAACATAGGCTATAATATACAGGGTGGACCAGCTAAAGTATGACAATAGCTAACTTTTAAAATACGATTCGGACAAAAATGTTTAAATAGAACATCTGCCCTTAATTTTTGATACCTTTTGGACTGTGTACAACATTTTTTCAAAATCTGCCATTTTGGATCCAAAATGGCGGCCAATTTAATTTTTTTAAATAGAAAACCCCTATTTGTATGACGTTTTTGGATTTTATGGGCAATTTAAAGACTTTTTGTTCTTTACATTTTTGTGATAAACTTAATGGTTCTCTTGTAAAATAAAGTCGAAGTTTCATTTTCTTACAGCTAATCACTCAACCAACTTTTAAACCATGCTTCAGACAACAAACTTTTATTGGGGCACTTGCCCTTAATTGTTGACACCTTGTTTCTAAACAAATGGGGGGTTTCTATTTAAAAAAATTAAGTTGGCCTCCATTTTGGAGTCAAAATGGCGGATTTTGAAAATTTTGTATGCACAGACCAAAAGGTATTAAAAATTAAGGGCAGATGTTCTATTTAAATATTTTTGTCAGAATCGTATTTTAAAATTTAGCTATTGTCCACTTTAGCTGGTCCATCCTGTATAATGTTTAATGAAATCCCAAAACTGTATAATGTTCTTGGTACCATGATCGGTACTCAATGACCACTCCTGACATTAGGTCTCATCAAAAGAGTTGCTGCGATAGCTCATCTTTCCTACGGAAATTCGCTAAATATCAAGTTTTGATCTATTAAAATAAAAAGCTAAAAACACAGAAATGAAATTCAAAAATAGATTCTACGCTAAAAATATAACCTTTATCTTTTATCTTTTAAGTAAATCGAATAAAAAATTGTCACCGGAAAATAAATATTTTAACAGTTGACAGTAAAATCCTGTGCGAAACAGTCCGCATCACGGAAAAGTCATGTTTTTATAAACTGCTCTGTAGATTTAAAATATACAATTAAAACAATGCATCTCCTTTGTTAGTTTACTGTGACAAAAACAATTACTACGCTATTACGAATTCATAAAGTACTAAATGTTTTATCATTTTAGTTTAAATTATTGAAACAACATTAGCGTAGCTTGACTGTGAAAGGTCGGCTACAAATACAACATTTTATTTCCCTCCAGAACTAAATGGAAGCGACTGTTTGAGCCCCAAAGCGTTTTTTAAACAAATGTTGAAACGTAAATATATATTAGTTTAAACATTATTGGATATGTTTTTGTCAAAATAATAAAACAAAGAAAATATGACAAATATCACTTCAGCGGGCAGCGTGGATCCATCTGTTACATACTAGCAGTCGTACCAGGATTCGCGCGTGTTATAAATAAGGATGTCTCTACGAGCTTTTCCTATCATTAGTTTCTTCATATCAAAAATATTGTATAAAGTTGCTAAAATAAGCTTTTGAAATGGATAATTGGTCGAGTAAATTGCTGGATTAAGAAAAGCTGTTTGAAATTGTTCACGCCCACTGTCTACCTACATTCATTGACAAGTCCTACATTGTGTAAAAGGACCGACAAGATTTGACGATCTAAAAAATGACAGTTGAAGGAAGAACACGAGGCGAACACATTATGAGTTGGAAGGATGATGCAAAACAAGATCGGACATCAACTTCAATATGGACAGGGTCCAACGAAGGAAGAACACTTGTGTGTTTAGTGCTACGGAGAGACGGGTTATTGAAAGCGTTTTGTGAGTGTGCATCTCGATCTGATTATTGACTGCTTCACTTCGCTTGCAGCTGATTGCGAGTTTGCAACCCGAGCCGAGTCGACCTATGATCAGAAGCTGCCCCCCTCCATGGTAAAATCACCCACGTGTATTTAAACCAGGTAATTTATGTTTTAATCGATTTTGGGGAACCAGACGAGCTACAAGGTCGTGTAATAACGCAAAATGTGTAGAATAATCTATACTGATATTATAAAGAGGTAAAGTTAGTTTTTTTGTTTGTTTGTATGTAGGGGGTAATCTCTGGCTCTGCTGAACCGATTGAAAAAAATGTTTTACTAATAAAAATCTACACTATCCCTGAGTAACGTAGGCTACAATTTTCATTTCGATAAAAACATTTTTTTATTTCCTTATTTGTAAATTTAGTCGGAAAAATTCTTAGGTTAGGCCTAGATTGCTAAATCAACACATGTATTTACATTTATTACCATAGCAACCAATTGACCTGAGCCTTGCTGGTTCTTTTAACCTTTATTATAACTGCTGTTATAAAATATACGAATTAATTTGATTGGAACATTTAACATTATTTACCATCTTAGCTTTGGGGTTATTATTAATCCTTCACCTTTATTATAAAGAAAACATAACATGATTTTGTGTATAGTAGGTTCCAACGGGTTCGGCGTGCGGAGCACGCAGGGGTTTCCCCTAGTCCCCTATATTTTTTAAATAATATCCCTAGTGATAAAAATCTTAACAAAATATGTATTTACTTCCTGTCAAAAAATGTGCTTCAGATTGTTGGATTGTTTGGCTAACGAACTCGTCCAAATAACTTGGAAAACCAACGTGCGTACCAAATCGGACGTAAAATGCGTCCGTTAGAGTGCGAACACGTAAACACATATACTGTATACACAGAATGATTCGGGAAGAACGGTAAAACTTTCAGGACGTGTTCTACTAGTGAAAATAAAGAAAAAAGTGCTTAGTTTTACAGTTATCCACATTTTTTTTACAAAATACTTAATATCTTTGTATGTAGGAAATATATTGAACGAAAATTTTGTATATATATGTAGTATGGAAATATTTTACCAACGGACAAAAACCAAACTTTTTACGCTTATTTCCAAAATGGCGTCCATTTGAAACTATACAGACAAATATCAAGAAAAAATACCTTTTTTTAATGATAAACATAAGGTTTTTTAATTATTTCTGTAACTTAAATATATCCGAGTTACTACCTTAATCAATTCGTATATACTATGGATAACTAAAGTACCAATATAAAAAAAGTTTTAGCCACTGTTCAACCCAGTTTGGAAAAAATCATAACCATAATACCATGACACCATTAGTGTATATAGCGTTTTCTATACTAATCTATAAAATACTTCTATACTAATTTTATAAAGAGGTGAAATTTGTTTGTTTGTTTGTAGGGGGTAATTTATGGAACTACTGAACGGATTGAAAAAATACTTTTACTTATTAGTAAATAGCTGCACTATCCCTGAGTAACATAGGCTACAATTCATTTTATAAAACCGTTTTTCATACCAATATTTGTACATTTAGTCGGAAAATCTTTTAGGTTACGCCTAGACTGATGAAGTACCTTAGCAACCAATTGAATAAAATAACAGACAACACATCTGTTTGCTCTGATATTTCCATTAACAGCTGATTTCAAACTTTGAAGCAACTATTTGTATTTCTAACTTTTAGATTAGGTTTTATTAAAGTGGAAACTGAGCTTTGCTGGTTCTTTCAACCTTTATATTATAACTGCTGTTATAAAATATACGAAATAATTTGATTTGAACATTTAACATTATTTTTACCATCTTAGCTTTGGGATTATTATTAATCCTACACCTTTATTATAACTGCTGTTATAAAATATACGAAATAATTTTATTTGAACTTTTAACATTATTTACCATCTTAGCTTTGGGGTTATTATTATTAATCCTACAACTTTATTACAACTGCTGTTATAAAATGTACGAAATAATTTGATTGAACATTTAACATTATTTACCATCTTAGCTTTGGGGTTATTATCAATCCTACATCTTAAAAAAAAAATATACCTTTATTATAACTGCTGTTATAAAATATACGAAATAATTTGATCTGAACATTTAACATTATTTACCGTCTTAGCTTTGGGGTTATTATTAAGCCTACACCATTATTACAAAGAATACATAACATGATTATGAGTACAGATGGTTCCAACGGGGTTGGCGTGTGGAGCAAGCAGGGGTGTTTTATACGTCGTGCTAATAGAAGTGCGTCGACAATAATAAGACAGTACAGTATGTGTTAAAACAGTAAATACAGGACAGACTAATTACATGTTTTTAATCTCCCATCCGCACCTTCAAAAATTCATTTGTTATTTAAACAAATTTAACCAACATAAAGTTTCTAAAAGTTTTGAAAACCTTTCCGGCTTGTTTGGGAAAATATTTAATTGGCAATTAGCGAAACCGCTTCGAGTAGAAAATTACAACGTCCGTCAAATACAATACGGTTTTGTCCAAGCCTTTAACCTTAATTAGCTCCTAAACCCAATGACCCGGACAAAAGTCGATACACTCTCCAATCACTTTGCGATCTGGTCTGGTATCGATAAAACACTCGATCAGTTCAACCCTGATACAATACCGCCCCCTTTGCACTACCCCTTGTCTATGCTTGTCAACTGCACTACCTGACCTTTTATAAAGCAACTTGTCTCAGATATTGCAACAATACTCGGCCAATTTAAACTATTTCATTGTATGTCTTGGTAATCGACATTTTTATCTAGAGATTTGAAGTTGTTCAAAGTCTTTATTCGTGGTACCAAAATTTAGCCAAACTTCATGCGTAAAGTAAAACATATTTTGAGTTTAGATTGTTACGACTTTATACGTCAAATGTCGTCTTATTTTCTTTCCTCAAAAACTCAACATTGTTAGGCAGACAGAAATTGACAGAAGAATACACACATGGACAGAAATTGGACATACAAATGGGCAGATAAATTTACAAACAAATGCAAAAACCAATTGACAGACATATGGACAAAGAATGGGCAGAAATGAAAAGGCAAATTCACAGATAAATGGATAACAAATTCATAAACATTTGCCAGACAAATGTGCAGAAAATTAACAGAAAAATGGAAAGAAAAATGGGTAGAAAATGGTCAGACAAAATGTAGAGAAAATTGATAGACAAATGGGCAGACAAAACGACAGAAAATTTGTAGAAAATAAACAGACAAATGGAAAGAAAACTGGGTAGAACAAATGGTCAGACAAATTTAGGGAAAATTGGTAGACAAACCGACAGAAAGTTCACAGAAAATTGTCAGACAAATAGACAGAAAATTTAAGACAAATAGAGAGAAAAATGGGTAGTAAAAACGGTCAGACAAATGTAGAGAAAATTTTTAGACAAATGGACAGAAAATAGACAGACAAAAGGACATAATGTTCACAGAAAATTGACAGACAAGGGAAAAAAAAATGGGTAGAACAAATGGTCAGACAAACGTAGGGAAAATTGATAAACAAATGGACAGAAAATAGACAAACAAAATGACAGAAAGTTCGCAGAAAATTGACAGACAAATGAAAAGAAAAATGGGTAGAACAAATGGTCAGAGAAATGTAGGAAAAATTGATAATCATATGAGCAGAAAATAGACACACACATGGATTGAAAGGTCACAGAAAATTGACAGACAAAGGAAAAGAAAAATGGGTAGAACAAATGGTCAGAAAAATGTAGGGAAAATTGATAGACAATTGGACAGAAAATAAACAGACAAATGGACTTAAAGTTCACAGAAAATTGACAGACAAATGGACAGAAAAATGAACAGAAAATAAGCAGAAATGAACATACAAATTGACAAAAAAATGGACAGACAAATGCACAAAAAACGGACAGATCAAATTTCAGATAAATGGACAGAAAATTGACAGACAAATGAACAGAAAATAGGTAGACAAATAGACAGAAAATGTACAGAAAAATGCCAGACACACGAGTTATCTTATAATGATTCCATTTAATTTTTTTTTAATATGGAATCTTAAAATATAAGAACAACAATTCTACCAAACTCAATTATAATTCCGTCAAGTCGTGACTACGTTATTCTGCCAGTTTAACACAAGCTTTGAGAAAGGGGATGGAATTGCGTTTGACTTTCTTAGCTTTCTCCTTTCCTAAAGGCTTTGATGAGAGGAACAATCATCGCTTAACAACTCTCACCCCCTAACGGTTAATTCCTTCACTTATCTCTTCTCCCCCATCTTGGAGCCAACTGTTTTCCTTCTTCTAATCTGCAATATTATGTCGAGTGAGATGAGCAATTACATTCACCATTTTGTTAGAATGCCCAGATGAAGACAGCACGTTGTAGATGCAATTTATTTGAGAGTGCGATTGTGCAACTTAAAACATAAGAAAGCCAGAAATGATTTCTGTTCTTCTGCATTATACAATACTACCTGCTCACTTAGCTCACCAACCTCTGCGGAGATTCACGGTGAAGCAAATGAAAACAGATTACTGTCTTGTATAATCTGGTGTTTTCGCAGAAATTACGATTTATTGGTACAGAAGCACTTGGATCGGAGTAGGGCGGGTCCGGTATCCTAGATCGTGACGAGTACGCAGTGAAGCCTGATTTTTGAGTGAATGACAGGAGTTTTGTTTTATATAATAGAGCGATACAAACCTAACATAAAAACGCTTGTTAAAAAAAAACTAACCCATTCTAAATTTGCAAAGTAGGTTGCTATTTTAAAGAAATGTGTGTTGGTTCCACTATATGCCCAACTTCAAATTTTATTAGGATTTTGATAAAAATCAGCTGTTTTACTGATAAACAGATGTTTACATTTTTCTACAGCAAGACTTTTTCATTTATTTGTTTTTTTTTGTTGTTTTCATTTTGTTAACCTAACCTGAAAGCTGTTGGTTATGAAGAAAAACAAACCGATTCTAAATTTGCTAATTTGGTTGGTATGGTAAAGAATGTATATGCATTCAAAAAACATGTGTTGCTTCATTATTTGCCCACCAAAGATTGTATTAAGATTTTGATACAAAAAATCAGCTGTTTTATTGATAATACCCAACAGATGTTTGAATTATTTACAAGTAAGCCTTTTTCATTGATTTTTGTATGTGTTTGCTATCATTTTGTTAACCTAATGTAAAAAAGGTGTTGGTTGTGAAGAATAATTAACTGATTCTAAATTTGCTAATTTGGTTGATATGGTAAAGAATGTATATGCATTCAACACACATGTGTGGCAAGCTATTCATACGAATTAGCTGTTTTGTCTGTTATAAGGCTGTGTGGAGCCCCGAATTGTCGCTACTTTTACACTTTAAAATAATTGTTTCACAAAATCCTTTCTCAGTGTAGTTCTATGACACCGAAAGTATATACATATTCGTATTTTATCCTAATCATTCTTGCAAACACGATGAAATAATATAATGGAAAACTATTTGTAATAAAATCTACCATCAAATTTCACTCCGCCAAACCAATCATTGACGAGAATTCATTTCAAATGAACCCGAGTAAAACGTATAAAACAACACAACCCCATCTAAACTCTCAAAGGGAGGATATGTTCGGGCTTAAGTCGAATATGATTTTCTTGCGACAAAAAGAAAAGGAAACGAGAAAGTCAATTTTCTGGAGACAAATTGCTTGATCAGGAATTGTAACAAAAGGCGGTGGGATTTGTAGCCGTCAAGGCGTAACAGCTGAGTGCAAACAGCTGAGTGCAAACAGCTGATGTTACTTGTCGGCAAATTGGAAACATATTGTATGGATTCAGGTTTCTAGGATAATATAATAAGGTGATTTGTTTTTTTGTTGAGGAAGATAAAGGTTGGGGTGAATTAACGAAATTTGTATAAACTTATTAGATTAAGTGACATCAAACTAATTTTCATTGTTCACTCAAATATTATATTAAATTTGAATAAACAGTTAATATAAGGTTCCACCCACTGCTTGCTTCGCTCACCAACTCCCGTGGCTTCTTGCATAAAAGTAAATGCAAACAGATTGCTGTATACAATGATATTTTGACGAGAATGAAGATTGATTGGGACAGATCTATATATATATATATAAAATTCAATGTATGTTTGTACGTTTGTCTGTATGTTTGTCCTTTATGCGTTACCAAACCGTCCATCTGATTGCTTTGAAATTTTGCATATTAACACAGGTTAACCCTGGGAAGGTTTTAGGCCATTTACCAAAGTCCTAGGACATTAGGGCTACGCCCCAGTGGCCCTCAAAGTTTCAATGTTAATCTTATGGAAGGTCAATCTTAAGGAAGAAGAAGAAATATTTCTTTTGATTTTATCAGAAACAGCTGTTCGTATGAAAAGCTTAAAACAGCTGATTTTGAACAACAACTGATTTGGATCAAAAACTGAATATAATTTTAGGTTAGGTAAATCAAGCAATGAGCAGAATCCCATTATAATTTACATCGGCCCTCAGGGATACGAATTACAGGCTTTCAAAATTCAAATTAAGCAATAGCAAAGCATTGCCGGGTCAGCTAGTATTTTATAAAAGAGAAACAACTTTCAATTTATAAAATATGACAAAAATATGATACGGTGAGGCCTGGTCAATCTGGTCTAACAGGAATAGTAAAGAATAAAGTTGAATAATTGTAATAGTTGGGTGTTTCAATTGTGATATAGTAATACCTTCTTTTCGTTGTTTGTTTGCTACTAACAACAAAACTGTTGATTTTAAAGACTAATTACCTGATTCTAAATTTGAAATTTGGTTGTTATGGTAATAAATCCAAACGCTTTCAAGAAAGGTGTGTTCGTTTAGTATAGGTCTTTAGCGAATTTAAATAAGAAAAATGAGCTATTGCAGTAGCCCTTATGGTGAAACACAAGGTTTTGAGTAGCAAATGAGCATCGATCATGGTCCGTTTTGGGGTGTCATTAAAAATTGTATATGTAAGTATTCGCACTCTAACGGCCGCATTTTAAAGTTCGAGTTGGTTCAAATTTGGTACTCACGTTGGTTGTCTACGTCGCTCGGACAAGTTCATTAGCCAAAAAATTCATACAAACCACGCAATGCTTTGTGTATTGAAGATACTCCTAATATGCGGAATGGCGTACGAAGCACGCAATGCTTTGTGTATTGAAGATACTCCCAATATGTGGAATGGCATTCGAAGCATTTTGCAGCTATTGAGCACCGTTGTGAGTAGACCTATTTCCCAAATTATTGATTGAAACACTAAAACATAGGCCTATAAACTTAATTTTGGAAATTTGCTCAACTCACGTCAGCGGTTCATCTGCGTGGTTGAATTTTCCCTATAAAAGCTCAGAGCGCTAAAACCTTTAAAATAAATCCGGTAAAGTTGGATAATTTACTTCGCTCTCGACAACCTTCACTCAGGATCTATATAGTAACGTTGATTAATAAAATCAAGGATTAAACTCAGCCGTGAGAAAAGTGTATTCGCTGAATAATCCCCTCTACTATACAGGAAGGCAGAACCAATCCGGTTAACACGTTCACTGCTGCGCAAATTTCGTATTTCCTATGCTAGGAGCTGACCTTTTATTTTTTTATATTTAGAGCCTAAATGAGTAGAAATTACTTAATTTTTAATTTTTGAACCTTTCTACGTAATCACTAATGTTTTTAAAGCGGACGCACATGCGCTTCCATAGCACATAGGCTTAAAATTGGCGTGCGAAGGCGCAGGTACTATTTAGTCTATTTATAAGTTAGTTATAGTATGATTATTAATTGTAGCAAACTAAAATCTTCGTCCATCACTGAAGATGGCGACATTGTCGTTGAAACGCGTTTTGAGTTAGCCACTAAACCACTAAATGTGGTTTTGATGTAGACCGGTTCATACCCTTTTGGTATTGTTTACTAGCCCACTTAAAATGTCTTTTATGCTGGACAGAAATGTTGCCCCTCTACCGAAATGGGTTACATTTTGAGAAGCATGGCAAATTCCCACTTTGGGTGGGTAACGAAACTCCAAACTATTATAAAATATACTCCATAGAAAATACTCCTAAATATGTTTGACTTTATTTGTGTTAAGGTGGGGGGGGAAGGGAACATTAACAGATATTTTAATAGATTAAATCGAAAAAGGTGCAGAACTACGAAATCTGTTAAAGAAATAGCTCCATCGATTATTGAATAAAAACAAATCCGAATGGAGACATACAGTATAAGGTTCGCATGTTAAACTGACGTAGCGTAACTTCCATTAACTGGATTGGTTCTGCCTTCCTGTAGGGTGTGGGGTATTCCCGTATTGGGAGTATTTTCAATACAAAGTGTATTGCGTGCTTCGCACGCCAATCCCCGTATTAATTGTTTTTTCAATACATAGTGCATTACGTGCTGCTTCGCACGCAAACCCCCGTATTGGGAGTATTTTCAATACACAATGCATTTCGTGCTTCGCCCGCCAACCCCCGTATTGGGAGTGTATTTTCAATACACAATGCATTGCGTGCTTCGCACGCCAACCCCCGTATTGGGAGTATTATCAATACACAATGCATTGCGTGCTTCGCACTCCAACCTTCGTTTGGGAGTATTTTCAAT
>JAGFPH010001036.1:241337-259766 GCA_018207615.1 Philaenus spumarius | reverse complement strand
CAATTGGTTTCTATGGTAATAAATGTAAATACATTTGTTGGTTCATCAGTGTATTCTTAACCTAAGATTTTTTCCGACTAAATTTTAAAATAGAGAAATAAAAAATGTTTTTATGAAAATGAATTTTAGCCTGTGTTACTTATTGATAGTGTAGGTTTTTATTAATAAAACTATTTTTTTTCAATCGGTTCAGTAGTGCCAGAGATTACCCCCTACAAACAAACAACAAATGTTTACCTTTTTATAATATTAGTATTTACTAGGGGAGACCCCTGCATGCTCCGCACGCCAACCCCCAATGGAACCTTCTAAAAACATATGTTATGCCTTATCTACTTATATAAAGCTAGACGGTAACACTGATTCATTGACATTAATTATTTGGCACTTCCCGTAATCGGATCCCCCTCAACCTTATACTTGAATTAAAGCTCTCGACGAGAAACTTTTGGAAAAATTGCCAGAATTTAACAATTTTTAATTTTAGAAGCACCTGTTGGGCGGGAACAATTTTTTCGATTTTTTGAATTTCTTCATTTTCACACTTTGAGCGCATTTAGCAAGAAAGTGGTAAGAAATAGCAAAAAATGTTAAATACAAAAGTTGCAGAAAATTAAATTTCAAAGAAGTGATTTTCCGTCAAATTCAATATCCAATCATCCATTTAGCCACTATTCATCCGAGAAGGGAGGCTCCGCCCAACGTCCTTAAATATAGACAATTTCACTGATTCACTGACATTAATTATTAGGCACTTCCCGTAATCGGAACCCCATCAACCTTATACTTAAATTAAAGCTCTCGACGAGAAACTTTTGGGAAAACTGCCAGAATTTAACATTTTTTTATTTTGGAAGCACCTTTTGGGCGGGAAAGAATTTTTCGATTTTTCAATTTATTCATTTTTCCACTTTGATTGTGTTTTGTAAGAAAACGGTAAGAGATAGCAAAAAATGTTAAACACAAACGTTTTAGAAAATTTAATTTCAAACTAACGATTTCCCATCAAATTGAAGATCCAATCATCCGTTCAGCCGCTATTCACCCAAGAAGGAGCTCCGGCACACAATCCTTCAAATTTCCCATGTTAATCTTATGAAGATAATGTTTAATGAATTTGAGTCAGCTGCCAAATAAAACAGGTGATTTATGCTAGGTCATCTATGTACAAACGAGCCAAAGATTAACGAGATTCTTTATCGAATTTTCCAACTGCGAGCGAAGCGAAGCAGCCATCTGAGGCCGAAGGCCGAGGCGGGGTTGGGACGCGAAGCGTCCAGGGGCAGAGCCCCTAGTTTATAATAAAGGTGTAGGATTGATAATAGCCACAAAACTAAGATGGTAAATAATGTTAAATGTTCAAATTAAATTATTTCTTATATTTTATAACAGCAGTTATCTTATATATTAAAAAAATTCTGTTTTTCTTTTCCGAGTCCGTTCGGCTCTTCTACCCGACCGATTTTCATAATTGAGGTCTTAAATTAAAGGGATGCACGCCCAGATTTGCCATCAAACATTACAAATCATGTATCTTTCGCCTTACAAACGTTATAATCAAATGCAAATTTCTGCTGTGTATTCCTTATGGGGGGTTTTTTTGGTTCTTTGTCCACTTTGCGTTCGTATACCGTCCATCCGATTGCTTTGAAATTTTGCATAGTAACACAGGTTAACCCTGGGAAGGTTTTAGGCCATTTACCGAAGTCCTAGGACATTAGGGCTACGCCCCAGTGGCCTTCAAAGTTTCAATGTTAATCTTATGGAAGAAAGATTTCTATTGATTTTATCAGGGACACAAAAACAGCTGTTCGTATGAAAATCTTAAAACAGCTGATTTTGATCAACAACTGATTTGGATTAAATCAGTATCAAATGTAGTATTACCTTTTTGAGGTTACATTGACAAACTAAAAACAAACACAAACAAAAATCAACGAAAAATGCTAACTATATTTTAATTCAATTCAAACATTGGTTGTTACAAACCTATTATATATAAAACAGCTAATTTGGATCAAAAACTGAACATAACCATTCACAGATATGTCGAGTCTTATATATTATCATCCGTTCAGCCGCTATTCACCCGAGAAGGAGCTCCGGTATACAATCCTTCAAATTTCCCATGTTAATCTTATGGAGATAATGTTTAATGAGTTCAAGTCAGCTGCCAAATAAAACAGCTAATTTATGCTCGGTCACCTATGTACAAACGAGCAAAAGATTAACGAGATTCTTTATCGAATTTTCCACCTGCGAGCGAAGCGAAGCAGCCATCTGAGGCCAAAGGCCGAGCCGGGGTTGGGACGCGGAGCGTCCAGGGGCAGAGCCCCTAGTAATAATGATTAAAAGAACCAGCAAGGCTCAGGTCTACACTTTAAAACCCTAATCTAAAAGCTAGAAATATAAAAATTAATTTTTAAAGTTTGAAATCACCTGTTATGGAAATATTAGAGCAAACAGCTGTTTTATCTGTTATTTTATTCAATTGCTTGCTATGGTGTTGAATGTAAATACATAATGTGTTGGTTCATCAGTCTAGGTCTAATCTAAGAATTTTTTCCGACTAAATTTACAAGAATTGAAATAAAATCGTTATTATAAAAATGAATTGTAGAATATGTTCATACATACAAACAAACAAATTTTACCTCTTTATAATATTAGTATAGACTAGAAATATTTGACCAGTTTGAATTTACCGGATTACATTTTAGTCATATTTTATAACTTTGTAACTCAGTCGTAATTCCCATGAAAATATCAGAGTTTACAATAATCTGTTTGCATTTGCTTGTCCTCAAGTCGACGCGTGGTTGGTGAGCGAAGCGGCAGGGTATGGAGCCTTCTAGAAATGTATACGGAAAAAAACTCGTTCAATGTTTCATTTCATCAAAGCAAACGTTTTCAAATGATTGTATCAAAGAAACGAAACCCATTAAATTCTTGTGTCCGTAAACAAGATATGAGAAACTCATTTCTGAAATAACAAAGGGAAGTATTGGGAAATATTTTTCCGCAGTATTGGGAGTATTTTCAATACACGGTATATTGCGTGCTTCGCACGCCAATCCTCGTATTGGGAGTGGTTTCAATACACAGTGTATTGCTAGCTTCGCACGTCAATCGAAGTATCGGAAGTATTTTCAATACAAAATGTATTGCGTGCTTCGCACGCCAACCCCCGTAATGGGAGTGTTTTCAACACACAATGCATTGCGTGCTTCGCACACCAATCCTCATATTGGGAGTGTTTTCAATACACAGTGTATTGCGTGTTTCGCACGCCACCCTCCGTATTGGGAGTATTTTCAATACATAGTGCATTGCGTGCTTTGCACGCCAACCCCCGTATTGGGAGTGTTTTCAATAAACAGTGCATTGCGTGCTTCGCCAACCCCCGTATTGGGAAATTTTCAATATACTTTTTGTGCTCAGCATAAAGTATAGGAAAACGAGAAAGTCGATTCCCAGGACAAATTGCTTGATCAGGAAGTGGAACAAAAGGCGGTGGGAATTACGAACGACCGAGGGCAAACAGCTGACGTTTATGCAGCCGAATTGTGCGGACGGGGAACATTGGGACCCTATTGACTTGATTTGGGATTTACTGTAAAACAGTGAAGCGGTTTGTTTTGCACAGTTTGAGTTGTGTTTAGGCGAGTGAGCTGCAGTTTATTATCGTCTGGTTTGAAGAGTTTGAACAAGTAAGAAACATACTGCAACGACTTTATACGTTAAGCCTTCAGTACGTCGTAACGTGCACCGTGCGTCCGCGCAGTTTTATGTACGTCTATTTTTTCTTTACCGTAGACAAATTTGGCAAACAATCTAAATCTGAAAACCATGTAACTAGTCAACTTGTATACTAGCCAAGTAATGTTTGCTACTATTACCCTATTTTTATAACGTAGACGCCGCGCCATAGTTAGTCTTTTAACTAACACGTTTAAACGACCACATTTAAGTGAGTATGGTCTTTAGATAATACTGTTATCTATCTAGAAAATCTGTTTAGTTTGCATTTAGTTATTAAGTTGAAACTGCCAGACGGGGGGCTGTGCCCTGCTCGCTTCGCTCGCCACCCCCTGCGGTGACATAAGGTGAAGCCAATGTAAACCACAAAATCATTAATTTTATTTTCTCACTATACTATAGTATAGAGAAAGTATAGTGATAGCAAAAAAAAAAAATTGTGGAAATATCCGTTTTGGGACCCCCTGAGTCCAAAAAAGTGGTTTTTACAAATTGTCTGTCTGTAAGTATACAAAGCTAGAGCGAAAACTATTCGATCAATTTCAAACAAACTTGCACCAAACATGTAAATTAGGGTTATTTAGATGCACGAAAAAGGGTTTTAAAAAACAACCCCCTTTTTGGCCAAAAAACCCCCAAAAAATCAAGTATTATTTTTTAATTAAAAAAAACAGCTCCTCTAACGATTTTGATCAAATGTTGCTTATTTGTAGCCCTTAATGTACCCTGCCATATGCAGAACCCCATATCTTTCTAAAAATTCTTGTTTAGCTAATAATAATATCTGATTTTTGAGGGTTTTTTGGCAAAAAATTGTGTTTTTTTCAAAAATTTTCAAAACCTTTTTTTGTGCATTCATACAGGCCTAATAGACGTGTTTTGTGCAAATTTGTTCGAAATCTATCGAATAGTTTTCTCTCTAGCTAATAATCATAATATTTATTAGTCAATCTCCTACTTTAATATCACCTCTCCTACCCCACCTACAATTATGAAGTCACAATGAATCTGTTTAATAATTTAAATATGTTTGTGAGTAAGTATGTGCCAGTTCCTGGTCCCGTTTATTATAGAACCTTTCATGTTTTACAATTTTAAACCCGACTGTACGAAACTTTACTGGTTTATTTGTCAGCTTAAACCAGCCAATACAATATACCATGTGTCTTATTTCGACCTCTTTTCTGTCTGTTCGTCTGCATGCGATTTTCACGAATACCTTAATATCTCATAAACGGTTTAAGATGTATACATCCTAATAAAATTCAGTAAAAACTAATTACAAATCTTCCAATCTATACTAATATTATAGAGGGAAAGATTGTTTGTTTGTTTGTATGTAGGGGTTAGTCTCTAGAACTATTGAACCGATTGAAAAAATAGTTTTACTAATAAAAAGCTACACTATCCCTGAGTAACATAGGTATAGTTCATTTCGATAAAAACATTTTTTCATTTAAATATTTGTAAATTTGGTCACAAAAAAATTGGACAAGACTGATAAACAAACACACGTATTTAGGCCTAGACTGATTACCATAGCAACCAATTAAATAAAATAACAGATCAAATATCTGTTTGCTCTAATATTTCCATTAACAGCTGATTTCAAACTTTAAAGCAATTATTTGTATTTTTAACTTTTAGGTTAGGTTTTTATTAAAGTGTAGACCTGAGCCTTGCTGGTTCTTTTAACCTTTATTTTAACTGCTGTTATTATTATTATACGACATGATTTGTTTTGGACATTTAACATTATTTACCATCTTATCTTTGGGGTTATTATGAATACTACACCTTTATTATAAAGAAAACATAACATGATTACGTGTATAGAAGGTCCAAACGGGGTTGGCGTGCGGAGCACGCATGGTTTTCCCCTAGTGTTAAGGGTCTTCTATACCTTACGTAAAACAGCAAAAATATGCACTTCGTACTGTCGTGTTTCGGACGCCGTTTTTCAACCTAAAAAGTTGTGAAACATCATAAATAATTGTTCTTAAAGGCTTTGTGCTTTTGTCTTTTATCTCATAATTGAAAGAAATCGCCGGCAACTCATTTTACTCAACAGTTTAACTGAGTAAAATTCGATTCCTTTTAACGCATTTTTTGGGAGTTTTAAGCAATCATTTCCATATTTTAAGCTAACACGTAAAAAATATAAAGCTTTCTTTATAAGTTAAAGTAGTTTCCCATATTATTAATTTATAAACAGAATCCGAAACACGTTATTACGAATGCATGTTTCAACGATTTTGCAGCTTTAGTCAGACCTTTTGTATTGAAATCATACTGTACACTCGGGAGTTTTCTTCAATGTAAAGAAGAGCCTTATATAAACATCTTCAATCATATTTTTAAATCCAACCAGATGTAATATAAAGTTACCGAAAACCTTGAAAAAGAATTTGTTTCGGCCGTTAGTGAATAAAAGTTGACAATAGGGCGTATAAGGGAAAAGGGCTGCGTGCCAAAATGACGTATAGCAAGTTCCATTAACGGAATTGGTTTCCCCTTCCCGTCGAATCCACTTTGCTCACGGCAGAGTTAAATCCAACTAGGAAGCAGCGATTTGTTATTCAACGTAAAATAGAGTTATCGATCGACTTCGACAGGTGGCAAGGCGATGGATACGATTATGTGCATTTGTGTAGTCCTATAGGTTTCTTTGGGAGAAACCTTCACAGTGTATTATATGGTGTTAATATTATTTGTCACAATATGTGAATTTGTTCCGTTGTTATTCAAGTAATAATGGACTAATGATGATAAACTGAGCTGTGATAATGGAATTTTAAATTTGTTACTAAAAACCATTTAGGAACACGTGATGAAATTATGTGTAATTTTTAATGGGTATTTAAAATGATACCTATAATTTTATAGTATAGTTATAGTTAGTGGTTGTGTTGGTTCGCTAAGTGTTCCTATCGCCAGTTAGTTGTCGATGCATTGAATCATGATGACGTATAATATGCTATGGTTTCAATGGATTATACTTTGGAAGTGAAAGCATATTGGGAGTATTTGCAATACACAAAGCATTGCGCGCTTCGCACGCCAACCCCCGTATTGGGAGTATTTTCAATACACAGAGCATTGCGTGCTTCGCACTCCAACCCCCGTACTGGGAGTATTTTCATTACACAGAGCATTGCGTGCTTCGCACACCAAGCCCACGCCACTTGATTTTTTTTGCGATAGAACCATTGCAATCTTCTTTAGCTTCAAAAGGGTTGTTAAAAGAGACTAGGCTTACATTGGATGGAGAGCACTGTATACAGTATAAAGGTGGCCGATGGATCGCCAACATGTACATACAATTTGTAACGACATATCGGGTAAATATTGCGCCTTACCAGTACACCCAACTAAAAAAAGCTAATTTATATCCTAATTCTACGGATCAAAAAAGCATAGTTAGTTTCGCCCAAATCGACAACGTACCCCTTTTAGGCCTACGTAAATTTTAACTACGCACAATAAACACTAAACAACCCGTTTTCCGCCAGTTTGTTACTCATAACTCCCGAACGAACATAAAAAATTACAAATCAGGTTTTGAGCTGTCTATGAGCACATTTCATACTACTGCATACTATTTTGATATATACCTAACGGTTAAACCAGCGTATTCAGTAAATTGAAACACTGACACCGTCGATCTTGTCAAAGTGTTGAGCTTTTGACCCAAGTCAGTTGATTTATTTATAACTAGGGGAAACCCCTGCGTGCTCCACACGCCAACGCCGTTGGAACCCTCTTCACCCATAATCATGTTTTTTTTAATATAATAAAGGAGTAGGATTAATAATAACCCCAAAGTTAAGATGATAAATAATGCTAAACGTTCAAATCAAATTATTTCGTAAATTTTATAACAGGAGTTATAATAAAGGTTAAAAGAACCAGCAAGGCTCAAATCTACACTTTAATAAAAACCTAACCTAAAAGTTAGAAATACAAATAGTAGCTTCAAAGTTTTAAATGGAAATCAGCTGTTTTATTTGCTATTTAATTCAATTGGGTGCTATGGTTATAAATGTAAACACATGTATTGGTTCATCAATCTAGGCCTAACCTAAGAATTTTTTCCGACTAAATGTACAAATATTGAAATATAAAATGTTTTTATCGAAATGAATTTATAGCCTATGTTACTCAGGGATAGTGTAGCTTTTTATTAGTAAAACTAGTTTTTCAATCGGTCCATTAGTTCCAGAGATTACCCCCTACATACAAACAAAAAACTAATTTTACCTCTTTATAATGTTAGTATAGATTATCATATATTTTGGATGGAATATTAATGGTAAAGCCCCGACAGGCAGTCATCGTATTTAATCAACTTCAATTAAACTAAATAAATGAGCATTCACTAAATTCAATCGGATTCGATCAGAAGGCCTTGAGCTTTATAGTCAAGTACGCTAACCCTCAGCTACAAGGCCAACTTAATGGTTTTCCACGGTATAGTTTGTTTTTACAGTTAAAGTAACAATCGTAATTGCAAAGCATCCTAAATGTATCGTACAGTGTCCGGTCAAATACTGACAGCAACAAAACACAACCGAAGCTTTTATAATATGTACTGGAAACAATCTGGAAGGTAAAGTGCGTGGTTAATTTTATTTGGCAAAGGAGAGTTGAGAAAGAGAATTAACACTCGAGGGTTGTGAAGTTTGTGATGATTGTTCTCATCAAAGTCTTTAGGAAGTTTGAAAGGCAATACAAAGCCGGTGCTAAACTGCGAGGAGGGTGGAAAGAGATTTAAACGAACCCACTAACGTGATGAAATAGTTTTAGGCAATCATGGAAAATAGAGCGTAGCTAATAAACACTACTGGGTTTAAAAATTTGAATAGTTTTTACTTTTTCATAATTATAAGCTTCACAAATAAGATTGAGGTGAAAACATGTAACTATCAACCCCTATAAAAGCGAGTGTACGTACGTGAATAACAGCTGATTTCACTCATCATCTGACATACTTAAACGAAACCTAGGGTAGATTATACTTTTTGGTTACGTTTACAACTTCAATCGTTATAATTTCTTGAGAAGTAGATTTTTTTAAATATGAGTTACTAGCAGGTACCCGTGGCTTCGTACACGGTCCAATGTTTTGCCGCATAGTAATAAATGTTTATTAATATAATTTGAACAACTTACCGTCGTCAGTATGTAGTCAAATTTGTCGCATTGTATACGACGGCCGTTTCGGCTATTCAGCCATTATCAAGTGGTTTGGAGGAAATCCTCCGTTGTAATGGAACACTTAACACTTAACACAAAATTCACAAACATTTAATAATTTAAAAATCACATTTATTAAAAACATGTCCGGTGGGCCTACTGTTTCGCACTGAACTATTTCTTATCTTAGAGAAATGTAGGAACTGGTTTGTGATTAGGAAATGTAAGAGAGGGGAACGGTACGGTCTATTGTGTTTCACTGCTATTATGGTATCATATAATGAGTTTGATTCGAAATGTAATTTTTTGTTAAGTATTTTATCTGGGATTAGTTTTGAACATTTTATATATCTCGTATTGTTCAAGTGCATTCATAAATTTTCCTTTTTTACAGTGGTGGAGTATTTTCAAGTTGTCATCGATCGTTGCATATTTATAGTTGTTTAGAATGAGATGTTCGGTGTATTTTGATTCAACTTTTCTTTGACGTAGCATTTGTAAGAAATAGTTCAGACAAATTTGACTACTGACGACGGTAAGTTGTTCAAATTATATTGATTTATAACAGTAGTCGGAATGACGAATAACAAAATAAATGTTTATTGTTTTAGGGGTTGTTATTACATTTTTCCCCCTTAGCTGCATGCTATAAAATGAAACTATGATTTACATAGTATATATGTATTGTGAGAAATAAATGTATCAATTTCCAGTTCTCTAGCTTAATGGAAAGTATAATGATTAAATTGTATTGTTTTAGGGGTTGTTACATTTATTTTCACCCCTTAGCAGTACACTAAAAAATACAAATATAGTTTACTTTTATGTATATATATCTTGTAAGAAATAAATGTACAAATTTCCAGCTCTCTAGTCTTAACTAGTATAATAATAAATATTTATTGTTTTAGGGGTTGTTTCAACCCTTAAATCTAAATGAAATCTAGCCTATGTCTCATTCCAGGTCATAATCTGTATGTGTGCCAAATTTTATTCAAATCCATCCAATATTTTTACGTGACAGACCCCATTAGATTTTTATATAATAGTAGTCTATAGATAGAACTATGTACGTTATAAGATTTGTTTGAGGTTATGAAATAGATATAAAAATACAACCTTTTATCACCAATACATTATACAATTTTAAAGAAGAGAACTCATTCGTTTAACTTCGGAAACATTCGTACATCTTCGTATACGGTAACATATAAACGTATTCGATAATTAATTAATTTACTTTAATATTAATAACTCTTCTAAATCATTTGATCTATCAATATGAAATAAAAGCGATTAAAAGATAATATTTTTATCTTTTTTTAAATATATACTCGTAATAACGTATATAATTTTTTTTTTAAACAAATAGGCCTACAGTTTTATAATCCTCATAATTGTACACATTTACCGAGTTAAAACCCCCGTCAGCATAGTTAGGTAGGCCTAGATAAAGTCTGTTGTTTTTAAATAGTATTTTTTTTAAATAATATATTTCGGATGTGTATCTAATTAATCTGCCTGTGATTTTTACAGGGGCTTACTACTATATATACATAAATACTGTAGTCAAATTATGAAAACATCCCAAGAATTATTTATTGACCTCAGTTATTAAAAGATGGAAGTATTTTGAGTTAGTGCGTTATTACGTGTATACAACAAACAACTGTTAAATTAAAGTAAAAATAATAAGCAATAAAAAGTCAGTTTACTAACCGAAAACCTACATAATATATCAGTCATTCGTTTCTTTTACTTATCACAATACAGACAATCTTAAGAACGATCAGTAACCCACTCTACTGCCTGTGCATAGAACTATCTACTTAGCCTCAGCCTTATTCATTTCTTATACCTTGAACTAAGCTTATCAAATGTTTCGCAACGCCATATTGATCTATACATATAATACAACTGAAGTGTCTGTCTGTGATTTTGAAAAAAACACATTTTTCTAAAAGCTCGTATGATTATTCACACTTTACCAAAACCTAAACATGCATTTTTTTAATGCTTTGTCTGTCTGTCTGGGCTACTCTCCGGAATGACTGAACCGATTTTGACAAAACTTTCGTTTACATGAAGGGGACTTTTCAGAGAATAATCTAGGCTGCTTTTATTCCGGAAATATTTAAGGTTCCTATTTGAAAATTGAAAAAAAATATTCCGAACAGGCGTGACGCTCGAACATTATAAATAAAACAACTGGTTTGGATCAAAAGTTTACACTTTGTGTTTTAATTTACTGTATACGCTGGTTTAACCGTTAAATATATATTATCAAACCAGAATGCTATAATATGAAATGTACTCATAGATGTTAAAAATACTTGAACACCTGATTTGTAAATTTTATGTTCGTTCGGACGTTACGAGTAACAAACTGACGGAAAACGGAATTTTTAGTGTTTATTGGTGCATAGCTAATAATTTACGAAGGCCTAAAAGGTATACACATATCGATTTGGTCGAAACTCACTGTGCGTTTTTGGCCAAGTGACTCGGATGTAAAATAGTTTTTTTAATTGCGTGTAATGGTAAGGCACAATATTTACCCGAGTCCTTTTATTTATTTAATCACATCTGCGAGATAAGCCGTAGGTGCCAACTAACCGTCAATAAACACCAGCATTTCAAACATGATGCTTCTAACGAGCTTCAAGTGAGACCATAATGAACTACGGTCTTTGGTGTAATGAAATTTCAAGAAATTTCACAATATTCTAGGAGTTCTTTCGTGTTTTTTTTACTTATTTAACATTACTATTATACATCTTTACTAATCCAGTGCCAATTATTGTATCATTGCTTTGAACAGTTACTGGACGTGACCAGGTAGGCCTACAAGTCTTCACCTAACGATCGATAACTCTATTTTACGTTGAATAACAAATCGCTGCTTCCTAGTTGGATTTAACTCTGCCGTGAGCAAAGTGGATTCGACGGGAAGGGGAAACCAATTCCTTTAATGGAAGTCGCTATACGTCATTTTGGCACGCAGCCCTTTTCCCTTATACGCCCTATTGTCGACTTTTATTCACCAAGCGCAAAAAACCCGTTCTTTAAATTTCTTCTCCAAACTACTTTAACAGCATTTAAGCTTAAAGTGATGTCTTTCTGCCGTTAATTTGCGAAATATTGTTAACAACTTTTGTTTGACAGTGATTTTAAAGATTTATCTGTATGCTCATAGTGTAACAGCGAGTGAACGTACGTACGTGAGTAACAATATAGTGTAATAGCTGATTTCACCCATCTTCTGTAATAATTAAACAAAACCTAGCTTAGATTGTACTTTGTGAGTTATGCTTAGAACTTCAACCAACAATATATATAATGTCTTGTGAAGTTATTAATTTTATTTTTTTAATTTAAGTTATAGCACTAATGTAGGGTACAATAAGTTGTATAATATTGGCTTCGAGTTTATAAAATTAATACAAGTACAACCTTTTGTCATCAATATATTCATTTATACAAATTTAAAGAAGAGATAACCATTATTTTAACTTCGGAAACATTCGTACATCTTAGTATAACATATAAACATATTCGATTATTAATTTATTCACTTTAATATTAATAACTTCTAAATTATTTGATCTATCAATATTAAATAAAAAGCATTTAAAAGATACTAGTTTTATCTTTATTTTGATATATAATAACTTATATAAATAATTTTTTTTTACAAATAGGCCTGCAGTTTTATAATCCTTATAATTTTACACATTTACCGAGTTAAAAATCCCCTCAGCATAGTTAGGTAGGCCTAGATAAAGTCTGTTGTTTTTAAATAGTATTTTTACTTTCTCATTATTCTATAGTATAGAGAAAGTATAGTGATCGCAAAAAAAAAACGATGTTGAGAATTTTGTGGAAATATCCGTTTTGGGACCCCCTGAGTCCAAAAAAGTGGTTTTTACAAAATGTCTGTCTGTATGTCTGTATGCATGCAAAGCTAGAGCGAAAAATATTTGATCGATTTCAAACAAATTTGCACCAGACACGTCAAGTAGGCCTGTACAGTACAGATGCACGAAAAACGGTTTTGTAAAATTTAAAAAAAACAACCCCCTTTTTGGCAAAAAAAAAAACCCCAAAAAACGACTTTAACGATTTTGATAAAATTTGGCTTATTTGTAGCCTTCAATATGCAAAACACATCATCTTTCTAAAAATTCTCGTTTAGCTAATAATAATAATAACTGATGTTTGGGGGTTTATGGCCATAAATTGAATTGTTTTTCAAAAAATCTCAAAACCTTTTTTCGTGCATCTACGCAGGCCTAATTGACGTGTTTGGTGAAAATTTGTTCGAAATCAATCGAACACTCTAGCAAATAATAATAATATTTATTAGTTAATGTCCTACTTTAATATCACCTCTCCTACACCTCCTACAATTATGAAGTCACAGTGAATCTTTTTAATAATTTAAATATGTTTGTGAGAAAGTATGTGCCAGTTCCTGGTACCATTTATTATAATATAAATATGAAATGAAAACCATTTAAAAGATAATAGTTTTATCTTTATTTTGATATATAATAATGTATATAAATAAAATGTTTTTACAAATAGGCTTACAGTTTTATAATCCTTATAATTGTACACATTTACCGAGTTAAAAATCCCCTCAGCATAGTTAGGTAGGCCTAAATAAAGTCTGTTGTTTTTAAATAGTATTTTTGTTTTAATGATGGACTTGTGACGTGTATCTAATTAATCTCCCTGTGATTTTTACGAGGGCTTACTAATGTATAAATGTAATTTTTATAGTTACTGCATTTACCTTTTCAGTCTGTTTAAAATAATCCTTTATGAATATTAATTAGTAACGGCCGTTTCATCTACACAGAGACCTCATCAGGTTTCAAGCTTGTCATGCATACAACACTTCACACATTAAAAACACAAAAACATATACACAATACACATTTAAAAAATATAAAACCACTGATTTCACTATATATGAGTTATAATAAATATAAGTTTTGTGTCCGTATGCATCCTACTACTTTGTCTTTATATAGTCGACTCGTCAACTTGGCAACACTTATAACTTGTAGAATACATTCATCGTGATGTTGTTTTCATATCTTTGCCCACAAAACATCGTCGGTATATGTAAGCCAAACTCAAACAACACGATTTGAAAGCGGGTTCAATTAGAAATCCATATTATCAAACACATTTCAATAACAAAGCACTTAGAAGCCCGCCAACAATGAACTTTGCATGGCTGTACCGAACCGTGCAATTACCAGGAGACGACAAACACCAGGTACAAAGCCTTTACCCAATCAGCTGATTTTGACAGCACCTGTCACCAGCAGACGCCGTATTCCCGGATATTTATTATTCACCGAATTAGAAACAAGTCAATACACGTCACAACATGGTACTTTAGTGTTTACGGCTGTCTCACTCGCTCTAATTTTGTTTTAATGTGTTCTCTTTCTCTGTTTGACACATTAAGGCTAGGCCTCCAATTGTTTAGCCGCAAGAAATCGCTGTAGCAAAAGTTCTGAACGCCCGAACACTCGCTACAGTTAAATCTACCGATAGATTTTTTCAACATTTCAAATACGTACAACGAAACTTGTTGTGTTGTCGCTTTGTTGCTTCGGGCGAGAAGAAAACGCTGTAAGCATTTTGTATTGTTTTCGTCCAATAACGAGCCAAAGACGTATTAACACGTTCACTGCTAAGGACGCACATGTGAGCTTGGCTCTGAAAACTTTGAGAAGCGGCTGACGCACAGTGCTTCGCACGCCAACCCCCGTGTTGGGAGAATTTTCAAATCACAATGCATTGCGTGATTCTCACGCCAACTCCCGTATTGGGAGTATTTTCAAAACACAGTCCATTGTGTGCTTCGCACGCCAACCCCCGTATTGGGAGAATTTTCAATACACAGAGCACTGCGTGCTTTGCACTCCAATTTTAAGCCTATGTGCTATGGACGCACATGTACGGTGAGGGTCGATTTTGGAAAATTTTCTAATATAAACGAAGGTGGAGTGCTACGTCATTTTGAAGGAGTTTCACTGATCATTTTGGAAAAAACAAATTTTAACATTTATTACTGCGTATGTACAGGATGTTTCAAAATGTCCAAAAAGTAGCCCAATGTTTTGCAGTTAGTTTTATTGTTACCACATAACATAGCCTGAAAAAAACAAATTTGTATCCTATATTCATGAGATAACCTTTCCAAAATTATGAAGTTCTCCTTAAAAATTTTCAAATTTTAAAAGTACATACTATTTTGGGGAAAAACAGATTGAAACTCAAAAACCCCAATAGTAACGTCAGTAGTGAAGCACATCATTGAAAAGGTCTTTTAAAAAACAAACATTTTGTATATTTAAAGTTTTACTTTATCTTTAACCGTTTCAAAATAGCGCCTGGGAAACGTATTTAGCGCACGGGTGGAAATGCTGCAGCGCGACTAAACTGTCGCTAGAGGATGCACGTTCTTGCCTGTCCGAGTGACTCATTGGGAAGAGCGATAGTCGCGTCGCGGTCGAAATAGAACCAGTTGCAATAATTATTATAATCGCACCGATTTTTGATCGCAAGTGTAGGCACTCATATTTCAATCAATGAGTTACGTTTTTACTTTTGATTTCGACTAACAATCGTGCGACTATAAATCGTAAGAGGATTCCTAGCCTGTTACTTTTTCCAATTAATACAATTTTTAACTGCTTACTATATAGCATAACTTACTTAACACGTTCACTGCTACGAAAATTTCGTATTTACTATGCCAGGAGCTGATCTTTTATTTTTTATATTTGTAGCCTAAATGAATAGAAATAACTTTATTGTTTATTTTTGAATCTTTCCACGTAATAATCACTAATATTTTAAAGCGGATGCACATGTGCGCCCATAGCACGTATGCTTAAAATTGGTTTGCAAAGGGCGCAATGCTTTGTGTTTTGAAAATTCTCCCAATACGGGGGTTGCCATGCGAAGCATGTAATGCATTGTGTATTGAAAATACTCCCAATACTGGGGTTGGCGTGCGAAGCACGCAATGCATCGTGTATTGCAATACAAAACGATGAGGTGTGTAGAGCGCCTGGTACGATTTTATACCGCCCTCAGTGAACGTGTTAACCTCCTCACTAAGCCTACACAAGTAACTTTATTTGCATCGCATTCTCCAGACGGACAGAAATTAAACTCGGAATTCATTAAACACCGGGATTCAATAAACTGCTTTCCAGACAAACAGATCCCCCCTCTCCACAAGTAGCCCCAGCACTTCATTACCTTCACGCTCCATCCCTTTCCAATCACAAGGAGAACTTTTAAATTGTTTTCTTCCTTCGGCCCTGAAATATGTTAATTTAGTTGCGGACAATTAAATAATGATTCCCAGAGAAAATCTTTTTCTTTATCTGAAAGCATTTAATGGTATTCATTTCGTTTTCAGACATTCAATTAGGTAATGTTTTAATAAACTGCGATTTCAGGAATTTGATTAAGTGCCGAATCTGAACGTAACAAGGAATCCGTTTTGTGAGACTAACAATGAACACAATAATTAGATCAGGTAGCGGAACCGTTAGTACACTAGGCTGGAGGATAGATCCAACATGGGCTCATACGGGGACTAGGTTTTTTGAAGTAATGTGCACCAATAACCGCTGACGTGAGTTGAGCAAATTTCCGAAATTATGTTTATATTGTTTTGGGGTTTCAACCAACAATTTGGGAAATAGGTCTATTTACGATGGTGCTGAATAGTTTCAAAATGCTTCGCACGCCATTCCTATTGTTAGGAGTATCTTCAACATACAAAACATTGCGTGCTTCGCACGCCAACCCCCGTATTGGGAGCATATACAATACACAATGAATTGCGTCACGCCAACCCCACGGTAGAATCCACCGCATGGCTTTGAACCGGGTACTTCTATGGTATTTTACGTTTTGATCGATTTTGGAGGAACCGAGCGAGCTATAAGGTCGCGTAAAAAAAAATGTGCAGAATAACATCCTACATTTATATTTGTAGAAAAAATTAAAAAACAAATTTATTCTCTTAGGAAAAATCTCAAAAAATAGTTACTTCCGGTGAAAAAACGAACTTCCGATTGTTGGATTTCTTTGCCTTCCGAACTCGTCCGAGCGACGTAGACAACCAACATGTGTACCAAATTTGAACCAAATCGGACTTAAAATGCGGCTGCTAGAGTGCGAACACATATACATATAAATACATATATATGATTTTTAATGACACCCCAAAACGTGTTCTGGGGACCATGATCGGTGCTCATTTGCTTGTCACGCATGCGCATTTCAGTACGTTTACAGTCAGTTCAACCCCATTTTCCGCATTTATGAAGCTGCCCTATATTTGCTAGCGGAAGAATGGAAAACTAGCAAACTCAATGCTAGTAGTGCACAGTTCTGCCACTTGGAGAGCTGCGGTCGACTCGGAAATATTTGTTCTCTCCTAACGAGCCTTAAATGTTTATCTGACAAAAAACTTTGAATACTGTACAGCATTACAGGTCGCCGACTTATAGTTAACGTCGCTCACAGAGTCGACATCCATAATTCGCTTACGATCAATTCAGTTTTACCGATCACGGATCCAGTGTATTCCAGCGGAACAAATAAAGATTTCCCGTCGTCCGTTTGAGAACGTGATTTACGTGCGACGGTTCCTTGATCAGCAAAGTCCGTATGCTGGACGTAGTCTGCAACCCTTGTTCCAAGTTTCCTTTCGCTCGTTCAATGACTTACTTCAAATTATTGCGAAGGATTGCTTTGCCCACTAGTATAGGTATAAATAGAAGCTATTCTTACAAATACATATTGAGCTTGACTCGTGAGAAGATAAATATTGATAGAATGATACTTGAACACAGAATCTCATAATTAATACGGGGGTTGGCGTGCGAAGCAAGCAATGCTCTGTGTATTGCAAATACTCCCGATACGGTGGTTGTCGTGCGAAACACGCAATGCATTTTGTATTGAAAATACACCCAATATGGGAATTGGCGTGCGAAGCACGCAATGCTCTGTGTATTGAAAATTCTCCCAATATAGGGGTTGGCATGCGAAGCACGCATTGCATTGTGTGTTGAAAATACTCCCAATACGGGGGTTGGCTTGTGAAGCACGCAATGCATAGTGTATTGAAAATATTCCCAATACGGTGGTTGGCGTGCATTGCACTGTGCGTCGGCCGCTTCTCATAGTTTTCAGTGTCAAGCTCACATGTGCGTCCTTAGCAGTGAACGTGTTAAGCCCCATACCCCGGTCTAGCCTTCCCTAGAAAATATCACATGGGCGCCCATGAGTACGTTTATTAACTCAAACGCGTTTCAACGACAACGTCGCCATCTTCATTGTGGCCCGTGCATCACTCAAGATGGCGGCTTTGTGGTGTTACAATTCAAATATTTCCCTAACTCTGTAAAGAAAATAAGAACG
>JAGFPH010001036.1:207751-241327 GCA_018207615.1 Philaenus spumarius | reverse complement strand
TAATTTAGATTTAATTGTAAAGTAGAGTAATTGTGAGGGTTGTAGTAGTGGTTAAATTGTAATTTTTTTTATATCACTTTAAATAATATTGCACAGGTTTAGTTTTATAGCTTGGAAAGAAGTTAGTTATATTTATATTTATTGTTTAGGGGTAACTTCCCCATTCAACCTCTTATACTGTAGTAATTGTAACGTCCAAACTCTCCTAGCATGAATATGGATAATATTATACAGTTTTAGTAAAATTAATTGAATATTTTTTATCAATAGAGGACAAAGAATCATTAATTTTTACGTAATGAAATTCCCAAAAAGGTTTTTATAATCCAAATCCGCTTGGATTTTCCAAAGTACTGCAGATAAAATTTTGGGAAAGACAACTTTGTTCCAATACACTTTACTGGAAAACTCTAACGGGTAAAACATTTCACCAGCATTGTATGATTTATACCCTCCATGGTTAATGTTATTGGTTAGTTTAGTATATTCAGTCTATGACGTAATGTGCTGTGATTATCATGCGGTACGGAACGCTTGGCGTACTAGTCAAACTCGTTTTAAGTTTATTACGTTACTGTAATAGTTATTCAAAATATCAACCAATGAAAAATCAGTTTGTAGATAAAACGTCTGTTGTTAATCTATGGCCACTAACTTATCTATTTTGTGAAATCCACTCTGCTCGGTAAAACATCAACAGACTGTGTTTGCAAATATACATCTTTTTCATCAACACCGTTATCAATGCGAATACGATGCAAACTTTTAATGCAAGGCAATAAAAGATTTACTCGTAAAAGTTTAATCTGTCATTATTCGGTGTAACTGAAGATAATTTGATACTTAATGGCAATGGGTGGAGATAACACTAGGTTTTAATACTTATACATTGTCTCCAGTGACTGTATACATCCACTGGACTAGTTTGTTCAGATGCTGGAATAGATAAAACGTTTCTTCACGGAATGTAGGGCGACTCCCTTTCTCGTTGACTTGCCAACACATCTTAATTGTAGGTGTAATTCTTTTTTTTAACAAGGCTCTCTTGGTTGTGATACAACGAGCGGCTCTGGTAAAATGTTATTAGTGCCCAAGTAAAATGAAATAATTCGACCACGCAGCCGAACCGCTGACGTGAGTTGAGCAAATTTCCAAAATTAAGTTTATAGGCCTTTGTTTTAGGGCTTCAACCAACAATTTGGGAAATAGGTCTGTTCACGGCGGAGCTGAATAGCTGCAAAATGCTTTGCACGCCATTCCGCATATTGAGAGTATCTTCAATACACTAAGCATTGCGTTCTTCGCACGCCATTCCGAATATTGGGGATAACTTCAACACACAAAGCATTGCGTGCTTCGCACGCCAACCCCGTATTGGAAGTATCTTAAATACACAATGCATTGCGTGCTTCGCGCGCCAACCCCGCGGTAAAATCCACCACATGGCTTTGAACCGGGTACTTTATGGTATTTTACGTTTTGATCGAATTGGGGGGAACCAAGTGAGCTATAAGGTCGCGTAAAAAAACAAAATGTGCAGAATAATATCCTACATTTATATTTGTAGAAAAAACTGTAAAACAAATATATTCTCATTGGAAAAATCCCAAGAAATAGTTACTTCCGGTCAAAAAACGTGCTTCCGATTGTTGGATTATTTTGGCTCACAAACTCGTCCGAGAGAAATAGACAACCAACATGACGTGTACTAAATTTGAACCAAATCATACTTAAAATGCGTCCGCTTGAGTACGAACACATACATACACACACATATATATATATATATATGATTTTTAATGACACCCCAAACCGTGTTCTGGGGACCATGATCGGTGCTCATTTGCTACACCCGATTTTGGGTCTTACCATAAGGTCCACTGCAATAGCTCATTTATCCTATGAAAATTCGTTAACCAGAGTATTTATGTCTGGACCAGATTGCATCTGATTTAAACAGAACGTTTAACGTAATCCGATATTGAATCAGCAAGGCAAGGATGGAGGATGTTGCGACTTGTTTGACTGAATTTAATGGATTGTGTCAACAGTGGAAGTACTGTATTTGTTTTTACATGGTCTGACTTTAATCGGCCGTTATGTTTAATCCTTGAGGGATGACGACTTATTGTATTGGCGAGTGACATTAAGTTTGGTTTATTTGACGGTACAATCTTTATTACTTTACAGACTATAGTCTGTCTATAAATCTAACTGTCTTTAGATCTGAATCTATATACCTCAAACTATTTATAAACATGAAGTGTATTGAGTTATCTGTAAGTCTTCCATGAATATAAATATCTTTATATACAAAAGTCTTTATCCTGACTGGCTGACATAGAATAAACGTAAAGTAAATAAACGGTATCAGTTAACTGACACAAACTTTCTCCCAACTTACTGTAGTCAAAATAATATTGTTTTTAATCATTTTATCTTTTACTATTTTTTAGAAAAAAAAATAATATTCTACCTACGTCAATCGTATAAAAAAATTATTGTCCCAGGCGGGATTCGATCGCGCGACCTTTGAATTACTGGCCGTGCTCTCTACCGTGGTGCTACCCCGTGCGGCCGCCGTCGCGATGCTAGATTGTCAACACAAACTTGTTTATTTTTAAACATTTTCCCATAAGTATAAAACGCCGAAGTCTTGATAAAAGCGGGTGGTGTCATTTGGTTTGGCATCTTAAGCACTATAAATACTGAAAATTTGATCAAAATCGTTAGAGCCGTTTTTGAGAAATTTGCATTTTTGTCGTTTTTTATGGGTTTATAGGGGTAAATTACCCTTAAAATTTAAAAATTCCAAAAAATGAAAAAACGCCTTTAGATATTAGGGTTTAGTACCTAGCCTACATACCAAATTTCATGAAAATCGGACCAATAGTGTCTTCTCTGGTAGTGTATACATACAGACAGACTGACAGACAGACACCACTCTAAAAACACTTTTTTGGGTTCAGGGAGCACCAAAACAAAAAATTCCACTAAAAATATTTTTGGGTTCAGGGAGCACCAACACAGATAATTGCACTACACAATTTTTTGGGGTTCTGGGAGCACCAAAAGAGATAATTCAACTGAAAATTCAAATTCGAACATTTTTACGAAAACAATACTTTCTCCATATACTACGTATAGGGTGGAGAAAGTAAAACAAGATACAAATACGAAAATTTAAAAGTATATTCTTACGGTGTCATAGACGCAAACTTAGAAAGGATTTTGCAAAAATTTGTATTTTAATGAAAACAATTAATTGTGAAAACTCGTGTTTTTACTCCCAGCCCTATAACAGATATAACAGCTGATTCGGACCAAAAGCTTAGCAACACAAGTTTCTTGGATGCATTTACATTATTTATTACAATAGCAACCAACTTAGAAAATTTACAATCAGTCAATTATTCTTCACAATAGTTAAAAAAAAATAATATTAACAAAATAAAAGCGAACAGAACAAAAAACTAATGAAACCTGCTTATTATACATAATTATTATAATTCAAAGATAGTAGTTAATTAATAATAGTTACATAATAAAAATAAAATAGCAAATTTGGATTAAAAGCTTAAAACAGTTTTAGGTCAGGCCTATATTGAACCAAAACACATAATATACTTGTAATAAATATGTTTATAAATACACCGATTTATATCCAAATATAACCTATATAGACTTATCTAATTATAGATTTATAAATATACTTATCAATGTATCTATTCCCTGTATCTATCTATCTGTCTATAATTCTACCTATAAATACCATACACCTATAATAATATTATACATCTGAATAGTTTTAGATATAAGTATCTATAACTACCATTGTTTATCAATACACCTACTTATATATCTATCTACAAGTCTACCTATCTATTGACATATCTATACAGGGTTAGTTAAAAGTCTGGAGACACCCCCTTAACTCTCTACCGAGCATTGATAGAAAATCCAAACCCGGGGGTTGTTTATAGGTTATAAAAGCACACTTCCCCATGCATAGGGCAACGTTGCCCCCCAACTCAAAATCGGAATTTTTGAGGGCTACTCAATATTTTTAAATGGGAAGTATGGTCATGTGATACCTCATTTTAAAGGTCTATTTAAGACTAGGAAAATGACGTAAAGAAAATAAAAATAGGACCACCCAAAACAAAATAGCGGCTTTAAACGTGTTGAAATAAATCGACATAAAGTTGCTAATATCTCGAAAAGGAAGAGTTTTTAGAAAAAATTGCTTCCAAATCGATTTCGTAAATTTTATGTTTACTCCTCCATCTTAAAAAATGTTGTAAAAAATAAAATTATAATAAATCTTTGTATGTATCTATCTGCCTAAGTCCACTTATTTGTCTATAAATATTTATTTAAGTATGAATCCAACTATTTATAGATCTATCTATTTATTTGTAGCTCCACCTCTTTATAAATGTACCTATTTGTAGATTTATCTATAGTACTACTTACCTATAGACCTATTATTTTATATAATGACTAGGTGAAACCCCTGCGTGCTCCGCAAGCCAACCCCGTTGGAACCTTCTATACATATAATCATGTTATGTTTTCTTTATAATAAAAGTGTACTATTAAAAATAACCCCAACTTGTATTTCTATAAACGGACAGTAAGTGCACAGATTGTTCGTTAACCGACTTAACAATTAAATGTATCTGCGGGTTTTAGCTCCCAAAAATTATCTAATCTACCATCCACCTAGAGGCTCAAAGTGGATGTTGCCTGAAGACGTTTTATCTTTCTGTTATTACACACTGGGGGATATTTCACAAGAATACATTTACATACTTTCAGGACTGCAATATCACTCCTTGCCTCAAAGCGCTCTTTGACGCTCAAAGGGAAGTTCATGTGAAATAAACATACATTTAAATGTCGACGTATATTATGTTAAATTGTTCGGTGTTTTATGAAATAGTTTAGGGCACTGTCATACCAACGGTCTAACGTAAGGAGTCAAATAGTTATCGGAAAATGTTGCAAAATCTCCGGCTATACCTGAAAGAAGATAAATACATGCTAAACCGACATTAAAACGTTGCCTGTTAGCACACACGTACAAGTACTCCACTTTTCGAGTTGTATATAGATATTATAAATAGATAGATAACTATATCTACACTAATATTATAAAGAGATAAAGTTTTTTTGTTTGTTTGTATGTTTGTTTGTTTGTATGTAGGGGGTAATCTCTGGAACTACTGAACCGATTGAAAAAATAGTTTTACGAATAAAAAGCTACACTATCCCTGAGTAACATAGGCTATAATTAATTCATTTCGATAAAAACATTTTTTATTTCAATATTTTGTAAATTTAGTAAAAAAAAATTCTTAGGTTAGACCTAGACTAGTAAATCAACACATTATGTATTTACATTTATTACCATAGCAACCAATTGAATGAAATAATAGATAACAGCTGTTTGCTGTAATATTTCCATTAATAGCTAATTTCATATTCTGTACTTCTAAATTTTAGGTTAGGTTCTTAGTAAAGTGTAGATCTGAGCCTTGCTGGTTCATTTAACCTTCATTATAACTGCTGTTATAAAATGTACGAATTAATTTGATTTGAATTTAACATTATTTACCATCTTAGCTTTGGGGTTATTATCAATCCTACACCTTTATTATAAAGAAAACCTAACATGATTATGTGTATAGAAGGTTCCAACCGGGTTTCCCCTAGTAGATTGTAAAGAGGAATTTGTTTGTTACAAATCTATTGGGACAGGTTTTAAACGAATATAGTTGTAGTTGCTATGACAACGAATAAAAATACACATTGCTGACTGAGTTTATAAGTTTATCAAAATAATAGCATAGTCGGAGACTAGAAAAATACTGCAATGCAATCCCAGATGTTAGTTTTGTTATACCTAAAGTTTCAACTCAATTAACGACAGTTTACCAACTAAATATATTCGGTTTAAGATTTGTACATTGACGTCTTTTGTGTTAATCTGACGAGAATGCCTGTATTTATGAACACAATTAAAACTTTCAGTCTTGACTATTCTATTTAAGTCACGTTCTGATTTGCCAAAATTACAAAATTGTTCCCAACTCAATTGCAGAGCTGTGCTTTGTAATAGCTTTGAATTTAAAGGGAAACTCCAGAATTTGGGAAAGCTTTGAAACAGCCAAAGGGGAAGATTTAACGAACCGACCCTCCCTTACTTAAACTGAACTGACAAGATACATTCTCGATATCTTTAATATCTTGATAAAGTTAAAGATAGAAATGTTCCATACTTGACCGCTGTCGTGAGTTTAACGAATTTCCTAAATTAAATTTATACGTTTTAGGGTTCTAACCAACCATTTTTAGCGAATTTCCATAGGAAAAATGAGCTATTTCAGTGGCTCTTATGGTAAGACTCAAGGTCGGGAGTAGCAAATGAGCACCGATCATGGTCCCCAGAACACGGTTTTGAGTGTCATTAAAAATCATATATATTTATATGTACAGTATATATGTGTTCGCACTCTAGCGGCCGCATTTTAAGTCCGATTTGGTTCAAATTTGGTACACAGACATGTTGGTTGTCTACGTCGCTAGCCAAAAGAATCCAACAATCGGAAGAACGTTTTTTGACCGGAAGTAACTATTTTTTGACATTTTTTCTACCAGAAAGATTTTGTTTTTGTGTTTTTTCTACAAATATAAACGTAGGATGTTAGTCCGCGCTCATTTTGTATTTTTACGCGACCTTATAGCTCGCTTGGTTCCCCCAAAATCGATCAAAACGTAAAATACCATTTGCGTACCCGGTTCAAAGCCATGTGGTGGATCCTACCGTGGGGTTGGCGTGCGAAGCACGCAATACATTGTGTGTTGAAGATACTTCCAATACGGGTGTTGGCGTGCGAAACATGCAATGTTTTGTGTGTTGAAGATACCGGTACTCCCAATGTGCGGAATGGCGTGCGAAGCATTTTGCAGCTATTCAGCGCCGTCTTGACTAGACCTATTTCACAAATTGTTGGTTGAAACCCTTAAACATAGGCCTATAGACTTAATTTTGGACATTTGCTCAACTCACGTCAGCGGTTCAGCTGCGTGGTCGAATTATTGAAATTGGTCTACTCACGAAGGCGCTGAATAGCTGTGTGTACGAAATATATTAATATAATTTGTTTGCACCTCGACCTTGTGGTCTCGTGTTATGGACTGCTTCGCTTCGCTCGCACTCGGTGGTCGGCCTCGGATCAGAAGGTGCTCCGAAGATAAATTTCTCGCGTGGACTTGCGGTACTTTTATGTTAATTTACTTTTTCATCGATGTTGGTGGAACCAAGCGAGCTTTGAGGTCGTGTAAATAAACAAAATGTGCAGAATTGTCTCCTGCATTTATTGTTTTAGACAAATCTTTATTTTTGACTCATGCACTTACAATACAAATTTATTTGACCTATAACTTCAAAATGTGGGTAAAATAGACTTGTGAATCTAATCTAAACATAACTTAATAACTTCTTATCTGATTTTCGTGAAACTTTACTAAATATTTAGACATTGCCATTTGGATAACATGGGCTAATTTTATTCAATTTTTAATACGATTGAACATATCTATACAGTATAAATAAAAATGTTAATGTTTGTTTGTTCAAAATCTCAAATCTCAGAAAGTTCTCCAAAGACTACTTTCAAATTTTAACACAGCATTACATTCTAATACAATGTTATTATATACTTGTTATTAATATACTTTTTATTATATACTTTTTTTTAAACGGCATTTATTGAACATAAAAATATATTAAATGTTTAACGGCAATGGAAAAGCCATATTAAATAATAAATAAATATGTTTATTGTTGATAAAGTAATCAGCTGTTTGCTTTAATATTTCCATTTACTGCTGATTTGAAACTTTGAAGCAATTATTTGGATTTATAAATTTTAGGTTAGGTTTTTATTAAAGTGTAGACCTGAGCCTTGCTGGTTCTTTTAACCTTTATTATAACTGCTGTTATACAATATACGAAGTAATTTTATTTTGGGCATTTAACATTATTTCCCATCTTAGCTTTGTCGTTATTATTAATCCTTCACCGTTATTATAAAAAAAAACATAACATGAATATGTGTATTTCTATAATTGTTGCAGCTGGGTTGGCGTACGGAGCACGCAGGGGTATCCCCTAGTTTACAATATAAATCGTATTATGGTAGTACTTTTATTTTTATAGTGGCACAGACGCTTGTCCATATTTCTAGAAAGTTTCAACTTATTGCTTCTGATAAGACAACTTTGAAACAGAATAATCGAAATGAATAAAGTTTAAAACCAAATATTTTTATTGAAGATTTGCACGTTTTAAAAGATTCCCTTGAACTAGATATAACCAAGTGATATTATTATATCGCATTATATTGGTAGCATATCGTATTGCATTCTTTTGACACGATTTTTCACAATAATGATTCCAGGAATGTGCCACGACGAAGTAGCAGGGTTCATTAAAACTTTCCCTTTGGTTGTTTCAATGCCATCTCGATTCCAAAGTTTTCTTTAAATGTAAAGCTATCATTAAGAGCTGTGACAATATGTCGAGCAATTGTTAAATCCGGAGAAAACTAGGCAGTGACTTTATTGTTTAAAGTTCCACCCAACTCAAATACAGAGTGTCCACCTTCCACTGTCGGAAACTTTACTGGGTTATTTGTCAGCTAAAAACAAGCAAATAATACAATATAACATCTCGATCCTGTTTGTCCGTCTGTATGTTATTACAAATACAAATTTAGGGCTTTTTATTGCTACTTCATTAATATAACCACATTCAGCACCCGAATAGCCCACCACTAAATTTGAGTTATCTCCGTTATTTTTGACTCAATCATTAAATACGATATATCATTGGATTGGTCTTAAAATAGTCTAGAAATTGTGTTGCTTTAATTTTGTTTGTAAAATTTATAGTTTTCCAGATACTTAACATTTCAAATTTTCAACTGCCGCCATTTGGAAAATGATGTTTGTGGAAAACAAATTTTTAAAGTAAATGTACCCTATTTAGGTGAATATTTATATCCAGTTTGATGATTACATCTTAAACCGTTTATGAGATATTAAGGTATTCGTGAAAACCGCATGCAGACGAACAGACAGAAAAGAGGTCGAAATAAGACACATGGTATATTGTATTGGCTGGTTTTATTAGCTGACAAATAAACCAGTAAAGTTTCGTACAGTCGGGTTTAAAATTGTAAAACATGAAAGGTTCTATAATAAACGGGACCAGGAACTGGCACATACTTTCTCAAAAACATATTCAAATTATTGAAGAGATTCACTGTGACTTCATAATTGTAGGTGGGGTAGGACAAGTGAGAGAGAAAACTATTCGATCGATTTCGAACAAATTTGCACCATACGCGTCAATTAGGGCTATATGTACGAAAAAAGGTTTTTGAAAAATATTGAAAAACAAACCCCTCTGTACCAAAAAAACCCACAACCAGTTATTATTATTATTAGCTAAACGAGCATTTTTAGAAAGATACAATAAAGGCTACAAATAAGCCAAATTGTATCAAAATCCTTTAAGCCAATTTTTTATAAAAAAATAATACTTTTTTGGGGTTTTTTTGCCAAAAAGGGGGTTGTTTTTCAAAATGTTTCAAAACCGTTTTTCGTGCATCTATACAGACCTACTTGACATGTCTGGTGCAAATTTGTTTGAAATCGATCGAATAGTTTTCGCTCTAGTTTTGTTTACATACAGACAGACATTTTGTAAAAACTACTTTTTTGGACTCAGGGGGTCCCAAAACGGATATTTCCACAAAAATCTCAACATCGATTTTTTTGCGATCACTTTACTTTTTCTATATACTATAGTATAGTGAGAAAGTAAAAACATCAACTCCCATGCAACGCTCGGTCAGTTGACGCAACCCGCATGACAATAAACGTGATATTCCCTGTAATGGTAGTAGCATGCCTTTCCTCCCGTAAGTCCAGTACTGCACGGTGAACGTGGAATCCTGTGTAGAATAGCTATTCCGAGTTTTATGATTATATCTTAAACGGTTTCTGTGATATTAAGGTATTTGTGAAAATCGCTTGCAGACGGACAGTCGGAAAAGAGATCGAGATAGGACACATGTTATATTTGTATTAACTTGTTTTAGCTGACAAATAAACCAGTAAAGTTTCGGACAGTCGAAGCTAGATTCTCTGTGTTTTAGTATAAGTAGGTTTAAAATTGTAAAACATCAAAGGTTGTATTAAATTTTAGGTTTTAACAGTTTGTTTTCGTAATTTTATTTAAACCCACCTTATTTTTCAACTGTTTTGTCGGCTATTCATCTATTTGTATTTTGAACAAAAACATTTTTTATCGTCTCTAACAATCAACCAATCCATCTAATTTCTCCAACATATTCCATCATCGTTATATAAACCAAACTTATTTTAACCAACTTGTCCATGTAATCCTCTTTCCTCAAGGATTAAACATACTTTAACGGAATGTTAAAGTCTAACCATGCACACAAATCCATCCGCAGTTAAAATAATCCCTTAAATTGAGTTAAACCGGATACAAGTTGTATCCTATGGAAACATCTCCATCCTTGCTTATCAACTAATATAAAAGCGAGTGTACGTACGTGAGTAACACATAATATAACAACTGATTTCATACATCATCTGTAATACTTAAAAAAAAACAGCGTAGATTATGCTGTGTGGTTATGCTTACAACGTCAATCATTATAATTTCATCTGAGTTGATTTCTTTAAATATGAGTTATATAACTTATGTATGCTATGATACGTCATAAGATTTGCTTTGAGGTTATAAACTGTATATAAATACAACCTTTTATCATCAATATACAGTATTCGTTTATACAAATTTAAAGAAGAGATAAATATTTGTTTAACTTCGGAAACATTTGTAGATCTTCGTATAACATATAAACATATTCGATTATTAATTTCTTCATTCAAATATTTATAACTTCTAAATCATTTAATCTAACAAAATGAAATGAAAAAAAATTAAAGATAATATTTTTATCTCTCTTTAAATATATAATAACTCGTATAAATTTTTTATTTTATTTGTTTATTATAAAATTTTTATAAACTTTTTATCAAATAGGCCTACAGTTTTATAATCCTTATAATTGTACATATTTACCGAGTTAAAAGTATCTGCCAGCATAGTTAGGTAGGCATTGATAAAGTGTGTTGTTTTTAAACAGTATTTCCTTACATGATGTATTTCTGATGTGTATCTAATTAATCTGCCTGTGATTTTTCACGGGGACTTACCAGTCCGATATAATACTGTATTAAATAATCAATGTTTCGTTTAGACTATATATGAGGTCCTCCCCAGTCCTTAAACTCCCTCGCTGAAATGATCTGACGAAATACGTCGTTTATGTTTATTTTATTATATCACACTTTACAACTGAGAACTAATAAATCAGTATCATTATAACAAGCTTGTTTGGTTCCAAACCAATATAAAACTGTATTTAATTGTCGTTATTACCAACTCTAATAGGAAAGATCAGCTATTGCAGTAATTTTTATGGTGAGACCTAAGGTTGAAAGTAGTAATGACCACCATTCATGGTCCCCAGAACATGTATTGAGGTGACATTTAAAATGGTACATACAGAGTGTTCATAAAGTCCCTTTAACCACCTTTGTTTTTGAAAATAAGTTAACGAAACTATTTATATATCTTGTTTTGCATAGCAGGACAAATGTTTTTACATATCTGAAACTTTTTGATTTTGGGGGGCTTTGGGTTAGGGGGTAAACTATTTCAAATATAAAGGTTGGTCATGTAATACACCATTGAAAAGCTTATTAAAAGAGAAACAGAATGGCGCAAACTAGAGCTCAGTATCTTGTTTCGTTTCAAAGTAATGGACAATCAAAGTTCTGGAAAATGATATTGTTGTCATAACATCAAAGCAGGTTATTAATTTGTTAGTATATTGACCCCGAATAATTTTATAAATGGTTTCTTAACAGACATCGTTGGCTGTGGTTCGGATTCCATGTAAAACTGTAGGTCCCGTCTTCATTAGCCTTAAGTGCAAAACAGCAGGACGTTAAACCAAAGAAAAAAAATTGTTAGTATTAGGAATAAGTATGTTGAATGTTATTTTCCAGAACATTGATTTCCCATTACTTTGAAACGAAATAAGATATTAAGCTCTAGTTTGCGCCAGTCTGTTTCTCTTTTAATAAGCTTTTCAATGGTGTATTACATGACCTACGTATATGTATTTTAAATTGCTTATCCCCCTTACCCCCTAAGCCCCCCAAAATTATAGAGGGTCAGATATGTAAAAAAATGTGTCCTGTTATGCAACACAAGAAATATACAACGTTTTTTCAACTTATTTTCAGTAAAGAAAATAATGAGGGGGTTAAAGGGTCTTATGAACACTCAGTTTATATATTATATTATGTGTTCGCACTCTAACGGCAGTATTAAGATCACTACCAACAATTATTAAGAAACGCTACGTAAATTTGACGATTGAACTTATTATTCTGTTACGTAGTTTTCCATTTTACTATTTCTGCTTTAAATTCTGTACAGCTACAAAACCATCAACACAAACCAAGTTGCCCGACATTATCTAATACTACTTTTCTGCCGGTAAAACCGTCGCCAGTACGTTCAGTTATAGAACAGAAATAAAAAAAACCCTCCCCTCACAAATCATCTGCACACTCTGTAATCGATTGTTCCTGACAGTCTGACGATGTTACGGGTGGTAGTAAAATTATTTATTGACTACCAACATACTGCCAGCGAGGCTTTTACATGTTCAAACAGGAAGCTTTACTATTCAAATATTTTTACCGTAATGTTTGCTCTGTGAGTTATGGAGTTTATTGTATTGAAAGCGTTCGAACCCGTTTCCTCTTGTCCGTTGTCTGTGAGAGTGATTTTACGGCTCGAACTGGGGTATTGTTGTTACTGAACCAGTAGATGTCGTTTCATATATGTTTCCCAACTATATGGTTGACGACCATTCATTACACACAATCTCAAACTTGTACAATTTAAACACAAACAAAATATCGAACAATTCCAGTTTCTCAAATACAACATTGCAGTCTAGACCCGCCAACAACGCTCATGCTTCCACTAATAATGAATAACTTGTAAGCCTCAATGTGCCGTTCAAATCTATATATATAAAAGCGAAATACCACTCACTCACTCACTCACTCATCACGATTTCTCAAAAACTACAATACGGATTGAAATTAAATTTGGTATGTAGCTTCCTCTAGGGCCATACATAGGTGCTCACTAAGAAAGGGTTTGAAAAAATTCGAAATTTTAGTAAGGGGGGGGGGATCAAAGTTATTAAAAAACGATTTCTTCAAAACTACCGAACGGATTGGAATGAAATTTAGTATGTAGCTTCCTCTAGAGCCATAAGTGTTCACTAAAAAAGGGTTTAAAAAGTTGGAAATTTTAGGGGGGTTTGGAGGGTAAAAATGACTAAATCACGATTTCTCCAAAATTACCGAACAGATTGGAATGAAATTTGGTATGTAGCTTCCTCTAGGACCATAGGCGCTCGCTAAGAAAGGGTTTAAACAAATTCGAAATTTTAGGGGGGTTTGGGGAGATCAAAGTTATTAAAAAACGATTTCTTCAAAACTACCGAACGGATTGGAAGGAAATTTGGTATGTAGCTTCCTCTAGGACATAGGTGCTCACTAAGAAAGGGTATGAAAAATTTCGAAATTTTAGGAGGGGTTTGGGGGGTCAAAGTTACTAAAATCATAATTTCAGATCTTTTATTATTATGGAAATAGTGCTTTTATTATTTAAGATCTATATATATAAAAGCCAAATACCCCTCACTGACTGAACACTTAAAAAGAATACAATTACGTTAAAAAGACTGAAAATACCAACCACCACGGGCAACGCCGTACGGGTCAGCTAGTACTGTTTACAATCATCCTTTTTTAACTCTAAATTCTTTCAACCCAGGTCAAATAGCCAAATAATGATAAGGATCATCCACTTCAAATCTGTTAAATAATTAACATAATATAGGCTGCATCTAACCTATCAACCCTAACATTTAAATTCAAGACTTCTATTATTTTAAAAATACTAGAGATGAAACACATAACATATCTATCTGATAAATTAACATTAATTAACTCTTTATAGAATTTGTGATGCATAGAATTCTGAGCTTTCAATAACAACCATACGTTTTGAGTTTTTCACTTATATACATAACTAGCTATCAATAAATATATTATGTACTTATTTATTATGGGGATTTTTAGTAACTTTGACCCCCCCCCCAAACCCACCCTAAAATTTCGAATTTTTTGGAAACCTTTCATAGCGAGCACCAAGGGCCTAGAGGAAGCTACATACGCAATGTAATTCCAATCCGTTCGCTGCTTATTGAGATTTCATGATGAGTGAGCCAGTGAGTGGTATTTGGACTTTCGCTTCGCTCGCAGCATACAAACCCGGACATCAGCCTCGGATGAGAAGATGCCATAACAGAGAAATTCCCCACGTGGATTTGAACCGGGTACTTCCATGGTATTTTTTTTTTGATCGATTTTGGGGGAACCAAGCAAGCTATAAGGTCGTGTAACTTCGCACGCCAACCCCCGTATTAAGAGTATTTTTAATATACAATGCATTGCGTGCTTCGCACGCCAACCCTCGTACTGGGATAATTTTCAATACACAGAACATTACACCCTGGGAGAAATGTAAAACCTTAAACTGTAGACAATTTTAGTTCGACAAATTTTTAACTAACCTATACACTTTAATTTACTCGGTTGTTTTATTTCACCTCCCAATATATAATTACAAAGGCTTACATGCTCTGGATATTAAACCCAGCTCATAACTACGCCCAAGGGTCTATACACTGTGATGAAAGCAAAATGCTAAACTTGCTAATCAAACGTCTGTATAAATCACTAACTATGTTGCAGGACTGGTGTGTGTATCAAATTTCACTTAAAAGCAAACTTCAAACTTCACAGATCGTACGCCTAATCTGATTTAAAGTAAAGTTGAAGTGATTCATGCTTCATTAGACAGACTTAGCGTGAAAGCGCAGAATACAGAACGCTTTAAGCCTTGATGACAGGGTTGCCTATTAGGAAGGCTGTGAGATATTGTGATTAGAAATAACCCGTGCCTTTTGTAACGTATGATGAACTTTGTAACATGACTAGGGAGCTCGTGGCGAAGCAAATACATACAGATTATTGTGTATTCTGATATGTTTAGGATAGATTAGGACAGAGGCACTTGATCGGGTTAGGAAGATGAGCTCCGGCGACCTGTACACAATGTAAGAGAGAGAACGAAACAGACATGAACCGTCCAAAATAATTGGAATTACACACGTACGTACGTGAGTAACATATAATATAACAGCTGATTTCACCCGTCATCTATAATACTTAAACTAGCGTAGATTAAACTTTGGGGTTATGTTTACAACTTCAATCATTTTAATTTCTTGTAAAGTTGTTTATTTTTAAATATGAGTTATAGAACTAATGTATGATATAACACGTTATAAGATTTCCTTTGAGGTTATAAACTGTATATAAATACAACCTTTTATCATTAATGTATTTGTTTGTGAAAATTTTAAGAAGAGATATATTTTCGCTTAGGTTCGGAAACATTCGTACATCTTCGTATAACATATAAACAACAGATTCGATTATTAATTTCTTCACTATAATATTAATAACTTCTGAACCATTTGATCCATCAATATGAAATAAAAAGCAATACACGTGTACAAATAGAAAATTTTAACAAATATAAATACAGTTTTACAATCCTTTTAATTGCACTCATTTACCGAGTTAAAAATCCCCGTCAGCATAGTTAGGTAGGCCTAGATAAAGTCTGTTGTTTTAAAAATAGTATTTTGTTACATGATGTATTTCTGATGTATCTAATTAATCTGCCTGTGATTTTTCACGGGGGCTTACTACAATAATCAACAGTCAATATTTCAAACAAGTTTTGATAATGAAGGAAACAATATTATGTGTAAAATATGTAGCAACAGTATGTTTAAATTTTAATAGAGTGAGCATTTTTCGTTGATTTTTATTAAATTGTGTTTGCTTTTACCTAACCTAAAAAAATTGCTGTGAAGAATAATTATTACCTGAATCTAAATTCGCTAAATTGGTTTCTACAGTAATGAATGTAAATGTTTTCAATAAACACTTGTTGGTTCAGTATATATATGCCTAACCTAAAACTGTGCTGATTTCTTGATCTAAATTTTCTATTCAATTTATAATACGTAGCAACATGTATAAATAATAATACTGTAACCCTTTTTATTTGTTTTTTCGTTTTTGTTTGATTTTATTTTGCCAATCCCGTATTGGGAGAATTTTAAATACACAATGCATTTCGTGCTTCGCAAGCCAACTCCCGTATTGGGGATATTTTAAATACACAGTGTATTGCGGGCTTCGCACGCCAACCCCCGTATTAGGAGTATTTTCAATACACAGAGCATTGCGGGCTTCGCACAGCAACCCCCGTATTAGGAGAATTTTCAATACACAGAGCATTGCGTGCTTCACACGCCAATTTTAAGCCAATTTGTTTTAAAATTGAGTGATTATTTCGTAGAAAGGTTGAAAAATAAAGCAATTTCTACTCATTTAGAATATAAATATAAAACATAAAAGCCAGCTTCTAGCACAGGAAATACGAAATTTGCGTAACAGTGAACGTGTTAAAGGCATTAACCTAAAAGTGTTAAAGCAGTATCTTTTTGTATTCTTTTGTTTTTATTAGTTATCTTCCGTCATAAATAAAAACTAAAGTGGTCATTTTAATTTAACGTTAAAAGAGAAGCACTTTTAATCTTTCAATATTATTACTTGCTTCAGAAAGTAAACGCTGTGCTGATGTATGGGTCCAGTTTGTCGGGAGTCAATGAATAACTTTACTGTTTGAAACCACCCTTAAACCTCGGGGTGAAATAATTTATCAGACTGTCAGGAACAATCGATCTGTCTGTGTGATTTGTGAAGGGGTGTTTTTTTTATTTCTAGGATATTTCCTGAACATATCATATTTGTTTTATTGACAGAAATATGGGAAAACGCCAAACAATTTTACTATGTTTTTTATAAAGCAATTTTAAATTGTTCTTCACAGTTTAGTAGTTGAGCACAGAGTGAACAAAATATTGTTTACCACACGATTCGCCTTGCTTCATAAACATACATATTTAATAATTTATCGTTTCAAAAGTACCCAAAATGTCGTGGCAAAAAGTCGGAAATAAATGCGGCTGTTAGCGTGCGAAATGTATACAAAATTTCTAATGACACCGCTAAACGTGATCTGGGGACCATGATCGGTGCTCATTTATTACTCCCAACCTTAGGTCTTACCATAGTTCATCATTCCTATGGAAATGCGCTAATAATAAATTCGGGAGAGCAGCGCACAATACAAACGCCAGACTCGAATCTCCGAAACTGTGTACGAGCCCCTCTAACCACTGCTCTAACCTGCTTCCTTAAAAGCAGAAGTTTGTTTAACAAGCACACTGTGAATCCGTATAACGAAGTTTGCTTTGTCAACGTCTTAGCTTACATCCTCGCTTTTGACGTCTGCGAATAACAACGCAGAAAGCGAGGAAGGAAATGCTAAATTGGATGTAATGAATATAACTCTCCCTCATACTCCGCGTTCCCGAACACAAAGATAAATATGTTTTGCTGCCTTCTCTTGTTAAGGGTTGTTATTGGGGTTTGCAGAACCGGCTTTTATAATGTGAGGGTTTATTATTATGTCAGACTAAAGAATGGGGTGCACAGTATAATTGAATTTAAATTTTGTATATACATGTATTTCAAATATTTGATTGCCACACATGTATTTTAACAAGGCTGTGTTTGACTTTATCTAGGCCTCGTAAAGGTTGTGCAGAAATTCTCCCAATGCGAAGCACGCAATACGTTGTGTATTGAAAGTACTCCCAATAAGGGGGTTGGCGTGCGAAGCACGCAATGCACAGTGTATTGAAAATACTCCCAATATTAGATTTTCGTGCGAAGCACACAATGCACAGTGTATTAAAATACTGCCAATACAGGGGTTGGCGTGCGAAGCACGCACTGCACTGGTTATTGATAACACTCAAAATACGTGGTTGGCGAGCGAAGCACGCAATGCACTGTCTATTGAAACTCTCCCAATACGAGGGTTGGAGTGCGAATCACGCAGTGAATCGTGTATTGAAAATACTCCCAACATGGAGATTGGCGTGCGAAGCACGCAATGAATCGTGTATTGAAAATACTCCCAATACGGAGATTGGCATGCGAAGCACGCAATGCATTGTGTATTGAAAATACTCCCAATATGGAGATTGGCGTGCGAAGCACGCAATGCATTGTGTATTAAAAATACTCCCAATATGGAGATTGGCGTGTGAAGCACGCAATACATTGTGTATTAAAAATACTTCCAATACAGGGGTTGGCGTGCAATGCACTATACGTCTGCCGATTCTCATAGTGTTCAGTGTCAAGCTCGCATGTGCGTCCTTAGCAGTGAACGTGTTAATAAATACAATTTTTATTTTAGCATGAGTATATTACTGGTGAAAATAAACTCTTTCCTATACATTGTTATAAACAATTAATAAGAGCAGATCCCGAAGAAAAATATTCAATAAAAATCTAAAAATATTTTCTCCCTTTCGTACTTTCCTTAAATAAAGTATTTATATGTCTTCCTTATACCACATAATGTTTGCGTATCAAATATATCAGACAACCCTCCCCTTCTGAAGTATGTAAGCCGATTTAAGAGTAAAGCCTAAAGACCTTACGGTGCTTATCTTTCTGCTATTACTCTCTGGGGATGTTTCAATCACTAAATAAATATATTTGTATTCTTTTTGGGGATGTAATACCCCCCCACCCCACCCACCCTCAACCTAGAGAGCTTTACTGTGCTACTTACTTTGAGTTTCCACATATACACACAGTATAGAATATTTGAATGACTAGTTGGGTCAAGAGTGTTATTGCAATTGTTTTATCTTTTACCAGGGGTGACCCACTGCCAACCCCGTTGAGCCCTTCTATACACATAAGTTATGTTTTCTGTACAATAAAGGTGTAGGATTAATAATAATCTCAAAGCTAAGATGGTAAACAATGTTAAATGTCCAAATCAAATTATTTCGTATATTTTATACCATCTATGCTAATATTATAAAGAGGTAAAGTTTGTTTGTTTGTATGTAGAGGGTAATCTCTGGCGCTACTGAACCGATTGAAAAAATAGTATTACTAATAAAAAGCTACACTATCCCTGAGTAACATAGGCTATAATTCATTTCGGTAAAAACCTTTTTTTATTTTAATATTTGTAAATTTAGTCGGAAATAATCTTAGGTTAGGCCTGGAATGATAAACCAACACATGTATTTACATTTATCACCATAGCATCCAATTGAATAAAATAACAGATAATATAGATGTTTACTTCAATATCTCCATTAAAAGCTGATTTCAAAATTTTAAGCGATTATTTTTGTATTTCTAACTTTTAGGTTAGGGTTTTAAAGTGTAGACCTGAGCTTTGCTGGTTCTTTTAACTATTATTAACTGCTGTTATAAAATATAAGAAATAATTTGGTTTGAACATTTAACATTATTTACCAACTTAGTTTTGAGGTTATTATTAATACTACAACTTTATTATAAATAAAACGTAACGTATGTTTTTAGAAGGTTCCATTGGGGGTTGGCGTGCGAAGCACGCAGGGTTCTCCCCTAGTCAATTATAATAAAGGTGAAAAAAATCAGCAATGCTCAGGTCTACACTTAAACAAAACTCTACCTAAAAGTTATAAATATAAATAATTGTTTCAAATTTTGAAATCAGCTGTTAATGGAAATATTTGAGCAAACAGCTGATTGCTGTACCAACACTAAACGTACTTAATAATTATTAATTACGGTGCCATACGATATTATTTAGTATAGTTTGTATGAAATCCGCTGTTAATAGAAATATTATAGCAAACATCTGATTACTGTTATTATTATAGTCAATAAACATATGTAAAGGCCCTTTCATTTTTGGTAAACATGTAGTATATTATTACTTTCTCACTATACTATAGTATAGAGAAAGTATAGTGATATAAAAAAATCGATGTTGAGATTTTTGTGGAAATATTCGTTTTGGGACCCCCTGAGTCCAAAAAAGTGGTTTCTTAAAATGTCTGTCTGTATGTCTGTATGTATACTATGTATGTCTGTATGTATACAAAGCTACAGCGAAAACTATTCGATTGATTTCAAACAAATTTGCACCAGACATGTCAAGTAGACCTGTATAGATGCACGAAAAACAGTTTTGAAAAACAATCCCCTTTTTTGCAAAAAAACCCACAAAAAGCAGTTATTATTTTTTGTTTATAAAAAAACGGCTCTAACGATTTTGATAAAATTTGGCTTATTTGTAGCCTTTAATGTGCCCTACCATATGCAAATAACCGCATATTTCTAAAAGCTCTCGTTTAGCTAATAATAATAACTGATTTTTGGGGTTTTTCGGCCATAAAGGGGCTTGTTTTTCAAAATCTTTCAAAACTTTCTTTCGTGCATCTATAAATACCTAATTGACGTGTTCGGTGCAAATTGGTTCGAAATCGATAGAATAGTTTTCTCTCTAGATAATGAAAACAATATTTATTAGTTAATCTCCAAATTTAATAAAATATCACCTCTTCTACCCCATCCTACAAGTCACAGTGAATGTGTTTGATAACTTAAATATTATGTTTGTGAGAAAGTAAGTGCCAGTTCCTGGTACCGTTTATTCATGTTTTACTAGGGTAAACCTGTGCGTCTTCCACACGCCAACCCCGTTGGTACCTTCTGTACACATTATCATGATATGTTTTCTTTATAATAAATATAAAGTAAGCCATTTTCTTTCACCTAACCAAATCTAAAAAAACTGATATTTGTGAAGAATAATTATCTGATTTTAAATTTGCCAAAAAGGTCGCAGATAAACGTGTTTTGGCTCATTGTAGGCCTAACCTTAAACTATGTTAAATTTTAGATTCAAATCAGCTGTTTTATAATCAGCTGTAGAATAATAAACTTATTGTAAATTTGCCAAACTAAGTTGGTTACTTTGGTAATTAATGTAAACAAACATAATTATAACATTAATGAATTACTAAACAATAATTTTTCACTGGTTTTATACTAGCTGGATTCAGTTAGGTGATTTATTTATGTAGTCACAGTAAATGCCATCCTACGCTGCTAACTGTCAACATAATCTTCTAATAGAATCACAAATTTCGCTTCACTAAAAACCTCTGCTTCCTTTACAAAACTATACCGTTTACAAAAGATCTCTTTAAAATATAAATACAAAATGTTTCAGCGTCGAATATATACCAAACAACGTTCGAGTAGGCTTGACGGTACTTAAGCCGATTTGAACGCAAAGCCCAAAGACTTTGTAGCATTTTCTACACACTGCACTGGGCGTATTTTAAACACAAATAGAAATGTATTTAATCCTTTTGATACAGTATTATTACTTTATAGTGTTTTGTGACGTTTTAAGATACAAGCGTAGGAAACATATTTATTATCGAATTTCCATAGGAAAAATGAGCTATTGCAGTGGTCCTTATGGTGAGACCCAAGGTCGGGAGTAGCAAATGAGCACCGATCATGGTCCCCGGAACACGTTTTGGGGTGTCATTAAAATTCGTATATATATATATATATATATATGTGTGTTCGCACTCTAGTGGCCGCATTTTAAGTCCGATTTGGTTCAAATTTGGTACACATGTTGGTTGTCTCCGTCACTCGCACGAGTTCGTCAGCCAAAAAAAAAAAAAAAACAAGCGGAAGCACATTTTTTGGCCGAAAGTAACTATTTTTTTAGATGTTTCCTACGTAAATGAATTGTTTGTAGAGTTTTTTCTAAAAAATATGAATATAGGATGTTATTCTGCACATTTTTTTCAAGCGACCTTATATCGCTTACGCTTGGTTCCATAAAAGTACCCCGTTCAAAGCCATGTGGTATATGTTACCGTGGGGTTGGCGTGCGAAGCACGCAATGCATTGTGTATTGAAAATACTCGCAATATGCGGAATGGCATGCGAAGCACGCATTGCTTTGTGTATTGAAGATACTCCCAATATGCGGAAAGGCGTGCCAACCATTTTGCAGCTATTCAGCACCGACGTGAATAGACCTATTTCCCAAATTGTTTGTTGAAACCCTAAAACATAGACCAATAAACTTAATTTTGGAAATTTGCTCAACTCACGTCAGCGGTTCAGCTGCGTGGTCGAATTATTTACGTAGACCACACACCACGCAGTTCATACAGTTCTCAGAATTGTGCAGTTTCAATTTCACAGATAAACTTTGCAGTAAAAACTGATCGTGTGTGTGCCCCTTTAAAACGTCGTTAAATTTAATAAAACGTGCATTCATAGTCGTGAAATTACAGTTTTATTTGTGTGGTCACTTGTACCGTGTAGTTTATTAAAAATAATTGTTCATCTCTTGTCACCGGCCACACAGCATATCTATCCAAATGGTTTAGGTATATGTGAATAGTAAAGACATGTTATTTTTCCATTACAAACTCACGTCTCGGCTCGTGTAAGATTTCAATGTTGGCTATTCTCACACATCTAAACTGGCATGTAGGCTTTTTCTCAGTGGTAATTCCAATAGGACTAATTAATTTAACTCCTGTTGAATCGTAAACTTTTAATATTATTTAAAAAAATTATAGTATGAAAAATTCCTGCACTTATATTTTACAAAAGTATATACAATTTGCAAGCGTGAGAAACAACGGGTAGACGTGCGAAGCACGCATGCTTCTCTCCTAAACTAGCAATACATAATTATAACATTTAAATTCATATTTTAGTTTTCAGCACTTTTCCTGAGAATTTATTTTCACATTCGGATATGGACTGCAAATAAAAAAAACAGCCTTCACAAATCATCCACTGCCTCTACAATCGATTGTTCTTGACAGTCTGATATTTCATTCCCCAGGGTAGGGACGGTTTCAAACGGTAAAATTATTTATCGACTACCGACATACTGGGTCCGTGTGTTCAGTTGCCAAGCTTCGACATGTAGCGTGTACATGTTCAAATAGTCCATTGGAATAGTTTGACCGTGAAGAAGGTGTTATCAGCCGTGGAGTTATTGTTTGAACCCATTCATTGCCTAAACCCCATAGCACTGATAAGTCTGGTTGTGTTTACTATGCGAATTTGTTATTTTATTGTTACTGTTGGAGTTATTTTAACCAGATATTTGGGAAATTGGTCTAATCACGAAGTCGCTGAAGTTCGCCTGCGTGTGCGAAATGTATTTTAGTAGAATTGGTTTTCACCTCAGCCTCCAGCCCCGGCTCATGCCCCTCACCATGCATCCTCGGAGCGTCTCGACCTCGCAGCCTCGTATCAGAAAATGCCCCACGGTTAAATGCTATGACGATTACAACAGGGCACTTTTAAGGTCTGTTACGTTTTGAAAGATTTTGATGAACCGGACTTACTATAGGACCGTGTAAAAAAAATGTGCAGAATAATATACTATATTTATTTTTTTAAATACAACAAATGTAATTATGTGCTTAAGAACATATGGGAGAAGGGTAAACTTTTAACACAACTTACGAAATGAGGAAGCACAATGTCCATTTCAGAGGTATTACCAGTTATACTATACATTGTGTTAACATTAACAGATTAAGCCTATGACGTTGGACAATATGTTACACTTATATACCCAACTCAAACATACCAAACTAGCAAAGAGTTCATGGCCTGACCGGCTATGGTGATGGACTCTGCCGGTTCGAATCTCGGCAAGACCAACACTTTTTTCATACTGACGGAATAGAGCGTTTCACATTAAATCGTGACGTGATGCGCGATGGTCGTTTAATAGAGCGTGACGGTAAAATCCGATTCACGCTCAGCAACAAGAAAACTATATACTCTGCTATACAAACATGTATAGACATTTTTTGTACGTGGTGCGCCTATAGAAGTTTACACTTCAAAAGGTTTAGTTATAGTAGAAACAATGCGGCCGTTATAGAGCGTACACATATGTACAATTATATATAATTTTTAATTACACCCCAAAAGTGTTCTAGGGACCACGATCGTTGCTCATTGACTGATTTAGGTCCTTCCATGTGAGTCACTACAATACCTCATCTATACTGATATTATAAAGAGGTAAAATTTCTTTCTTTGTTTGTATATAGGGGGTAATCTCTGGAACTACTGAACCAATTGAAAAATAGTTTTACTAATAAAATGTTACACTATCCCTGAGTAACATATGCTATAATTCATTTTGATAAAAACATTTTTTTTTCAATAATTAAAAATTTGTAGGTTAGGCCTAGAACGATGAACCAACACATCTATTTATTACTATATAGCAACCGATTGAATAAAATAACAGATTAATCAGCTTTTTGCTCTAATATTTCCATTAACAGCTGATTTAAAACTTTGCAACAATTATTTGTATTTCTAACTTTTGGGTTATATTTTTATTAAAGTGTAAGCCTGAGCATTGCTGGTTCTTTTAAACCTTTATTCTGCTGTTATAAAATATACGAAATAAATTGATTTAAACTTCTAACATTATTTACCTTCTTAGCTTTGGGGATATTATTAATCCTACGCCTTTATTACTGTATAAAGAAAACATAACATGATTATGTGTATAGAAGGTCCCAACGGGGTTGGCGGGCGGCTCACGCAAGGGTTTCCCCCAGTCTTTCCTATAGAGATTCGCTAATAAGTCGTAGGCACTATACCATAATGTTGAGTGCGTTGGAGTAATTAGAAAATTTCTTAATCATGCCATTATGAGTCGGAAAACAATATTTAATAGGTTAACCATAAAACAGCTTTTTTTTGTTTTTTTTGTAATTATCTTGGTTGGAATTTCATTCTACGTTTCCAACTGACTGAAAATCTTGATATTTGACTAAAGACACTCTCTCTTCGTGGCATTCAAGTTTCCAGCTTTATAACAAGTCTCGTCCTTCTCTTACGTTGACAGGAAATCCCTGTTTGTATTATTCAGATCCTGGATCGGGGAACAGTGTTTCGAGATAATTTCGAAGTTTCTTTTCGCATTCACCTTTCACCATCTTTATAAGAAACATAAAGTTATTTTAGTATTTAAGTTTCAAGTATACTTACTTCCGAGGAACGCAAGTATTTGATTTTAAAATGCGTCGCCTTTAATACGAACTGTTTTTAAAATATAACACTAGTAAGCCCCATGAAAAATCAAAGGCAGATTAATTAGATAGACATCAGAAATACATCTATACTGATGTTATAAAGAGGTAAAGTTTTGTTTGTGTGTTTGTTTGCTTGTTTATTTGTATGTAGAGGGTAATCTCTGGCACTACTGAATCGATTGAAAAAATAGTTTTACTGTACTAATAAAAAGCTACACTATCCCTGAGTAACATAGACTATAATTCATTTCGATAAAAACCTTTTTTATTTCAATTTTTGTAAATTTAGTCAAAAAAAGTTCTTAGGTTAGGCATAGAATGATAAACCAACACAAATGTATTTACATGTATTACCATAGAAACCAATTAAATAAAATAACACAAGATAATATAGCTGTTTGTTCCAATATTTCCATTAACAGCTTATTTCAAAATTTGAAGCAATAATTTTTGTATTTCTAGCTTTTAGGTTAGCGTTTTAAAGTGTAGACCTGAGCCTTGCTGGTTCTTTTAACCATTATTATAACTGCTGTTATAAAATATAAGAAATAATTTAATTTGAACATTTAACATTATTTACCATCTTAGTTTTGAGGTTATTATTAATAACACACCTTTATTATAAATAAAACATAACGTATGTTTTTAGAAAGTTTAATTGGGGGTTGACGCAGGGGTCTTCCCTAGGAATTTATAAAAATACTATTTAAAAACAACAGATTTTATCTAGGCCTACCTAACTATGCTGACGGGGATTTTTAACTAGGTAAATGTGTACAATTATAAGGATTATACAACTGTAGGCCTATGTGTTAAAATTTTGTATTTATATACATTTTTATATATTTCAAGAAAGATACAAATATTATCCTTTACATGCTTTTTATTTCATATTGATATATCAAATGATTTAGAAGTTATTAATATTACACTGAAGAAATGAATAATCTAATATGTTTAAAGGTTATACGAAGATGTACATTTCCGAAACTAAACAAATAGGTATTCCGACTTTTACCATATTTTACCATATAGTTTTCATATTTTTTTATTGACCATGATCCTTGTTTGGCCCACCCCTCCACTACCTTGTCATTCCACAGTCCTCACATGTCACAAATAAACACTGCAAGTCTGATATAATTTTATTTGTGTACATTATTTAATATAAATACATAAAATCAAAATATATTTCTTACCTTTGCAAGTTTTTATAAACAACCTGATTACTAATACAGAGCACTTTTTTTAACGACATTCGTCCCTGTTAGGTGAGGCATTATATTGAATAAACGGCTTACTAGGTAGCACTAATCGTAATTTCGTATCTTTGCTTCTCCAATTCTCCCAAACACTTTTCTTTTATTGGAAAAAAGTTAAAAGAACGTTCTATGTCTAACGGACGGGCACCTATCATCCAGGGCCGTTCTGGAACCCAGTAGGGAGGGAAGGCGGCAGAAAACTACTTGTAGTTTGCACCTATTGGACATATTTTCAGAGTAATAATTACTGTTTTAAGGTATCCAGATAATGGCGTCATCTTATGCATTTAAACTGTACATGGATTTAAGGAATTGTACTAAAAAAGTTTAAAATTACGTATACAAAAAATATGTTTCAAAGTAATATAAACAAAAAGATCAAAACTAAAACAGATATGAACAACGTATGGTAACGTATATTTGCACAATAATTGCAAACTTCAAATACTCCATTTCGCTGTAAATACTCCGTCGTATGCCTTATACTTCTAACACAGAGTTAGCCTACGTATTTATAGAGTAGACAGTAGATTCTAAACATAACGGGAATTACATAAAAACAAAATGGAAGCGAACAGTTGACTAAGTCCTTGTGTTGGTATTTACAAATATATGAGGAGTTTTTTCAGTTATTTTTATAAAAGCGTTTGGGATTGGACAGGTGAAGATTCAGCCTATAAGAAATTAAGGAGAGTGGTACCCAGGAAGTAATGTATTCAATATTCAATACACTTCAAGTCCGATGTATTTATTTTAGCCGTTACCTAGCAACCCGCGACAAAAGCCGATTCAATGTTCTTGACAACAAATGAGCTGGACGCATTTTGTGCCTTTTACGTACGACTGGTAAGCACCCGTGAAAAATCACAGGCAGATTAATTAGAAATACGCATCAGAAATGCATCATTAAGAAAAAAAAAACTATTTAAAAACAAGAGACTTTGTCTAGGCCTACCTAACTATGCTGATTAACTCGGTAAATGTGTACAATTATAACGGTTATAAAACAGTAGGCCTATTTGTTAAAATTTTTAATTTATATACAGTACCAGGAGACCGAGCTAAAGCTCGATTATAAGCAGGGCCTAGTTCGCTCACGTCAATAACTATTATTGCAAATTTCCGTGAACATCGTTTAGGTTAGGCCTATAACATTAAACAACTAAATAAAGGGTATGTTTATTTAGCAGAAGTATTCGTTGCCATGGTAACTATAAATAGATACAACATTAGGCTTACCTCTAATAAAATACAGTTTAAAAGAAAACAGATGATTATTGTAATGGCATTGAAAACATTTGCATCAGCTGTGCTTCGTTTAAAAGAAAACAGATGATTATTGTAATGACATTGAAAACATTTGCATCAGCTGTGCTTTGTATTGTTTAAAATGGACAAATTTCACTTTTTAATTTAATAAAAAGACGTAGAAAACGTTTTTTCCCAGACTGGTGGCCATTTCCAATCGATTTCTCGTGGCCAAAAGCCCCATATAAAATCAAAACATCAAAAATCCTTAGACGGAGATTCCAGATCCATTTAGCAGACAGACAATTATCTCTCGCTTTAGAAGATAAGATTACTAGTAAATCCCCGTGAAAAATCACAGGCGGATTAATTAGATACACATCAGAAATACATCATTTATACAAAAATACTATTTAAAAAACGCAAGGCTTTGGGTATTGAAGATACTCCCAATAAGCGGAATGGCGTGCGAAGCACGCAATGGTTTATGTACTGAAGATACTCCCAATATGTAGAACCATTTTGCAGCTATTCAGCACCGTCGTGAATAGACCTATCTCCCAAATTGTCGGTTGAAACCCCTAAAACATAGGTCTATAAACTTAATAATTTTGGAAATTTTCTCAACTCACGTCAGCGGTTCATCTGCGTGGTCGAATTATTTAAATAGCCGTGGCTTTTCAACGGTACGTTTTTGGAAAAATCTGAGACCATCTCGGCGCTTGGAAATTTAATACACAACTTTCATTTTTTACATTTGTTTCGAAAATGTCGGACAAACAAAAATGTTTGTATCAAAAAAATGACAAAGTCGCGGGTACAGCTGGTAACACATAAAGCCAACTTTACGACCAAAATATTTCAACGGCAAACCCCACTGTTGGGACAAAGCCTGGTCAGTTTGCAGTGGGCGTCGATAAATAATTTCACCGTTCGTAACCGCCCCCAAACCTCGGCGGTGAAATATCGGACTGTCAGGAACAATCGATTCCAGCGGGTGCCGATGATTTGTGAAGGGTGTTTTCATTTCTGAGGTACTTCTGAACATAACTTGGGCGACAATTTTATTGACAGGAAATGGGGGGAAATGTGAAAACAAAACTACGGGGTTTTCACAATATTGTATATACGTATCAAACTGACTAAAAATCTAGATATTTGACGCCAACCCCTGTGTTGGGAGTATTTTCAATATACAGTACATTGCGTGATTCGCACGCCAACCTCTGTGTAGGCAGTATTTTCAATACACAGTGCATTGCGTGCTTCTCACGCCAACCCCCGTATTGAGAGTATTTCCAATACACAGTGCATTGCGTGCTTCGCTCGCCAACCCCTGTATTGGGAGTATTTTCAATACAAAATGCATTGCGTGCTTCGCACGCCAACCCCCGTATTGGGAGTATTTTCAATACACAATTCATTGAGTGCATCGCACGCCAAACCCTGTATAGGCAGAATTTTCAATACACAATGCATTGCGTGCTTCGGCACGCCAACCCCTGTATAGGGAGTATTTTCAATACACAATGCATTGCGTGCAATGCTTGCAAATTGATTTGTGTCACCGTTTTATAATTAACTAGTGGACCCGGCAATGCTTCGCTATTGCTTGATTTAATTTTAAGGGTTTGTTATCCCATTTCATCCCTTTGTCTTAAGTAATCGAATTGAAAATTATATTTTATATTAATTAAGAATAATATTAAATAATTTTACCTTTTTTAGTTTGTAGAGATTTAGTGCAATTTATTTTTATTTTATAGGGTAGCTACCCCATTTGAATATATTTGATTTTAGTGACCATATTCTATAAGAAATACTGGTACTAATATTGTGTAAATTGTATAATTTTATTGAAATTGGTTGAGTAGTTTTTGAGAATATAGAAAACGTAAGTGGATTATTATTTAATTTTAAGGGTAGTTATTGCATTTCATCCCTTTGACTTAAGCAATCATACAATTGTAGGCTATGTAAAAATGTTTCTCGTTTATTATCGAATTTCCATAGGAAGGATGAGCTATTGCAGTGACTCTTATGGTGAGACCTAAGGTCGGGAGTGGTCAATGAGGACCGATCCTGGTCCCCAGAACACGTTTTGGGGGTGCCATTAAAATGTCTTATGAGTATAAAATAACGGCCGCATTTTACGTCTGATTTGTACTCGCGTTGGTTTTACAAGTCGCTCCTACAATTTCGTAAAACCAAAAACCAAACAACCAGAAGCAAGTTTTTCGACCAGAAGTAAATGTTTTAGATTTATAAAGGAGATTATTCTGTACATTTCGTTGTTTTACACGACCTTACAGCCCATCTGGTTCCCCCAAAATCAAAAAAACGTAAAATAATATAAAAATACCCAGTTCAATTCCACGTTTAGGATTTTAGTTTCTTATCTGAGGTCAACGTGCAAACAAAATCTCACAACAAATACTGAGGATGACGACATTGACGTTGAAACGCGTTTGAAGTTAGTAAACGTATTTGTTGTGAGATTTTGTGTTCAGATTTTATTTTATCTATTTATTTAGTAATTATAAAGACTTTGTCAAAGTAAATCACCCCAAGTGTCTGACTAGAATCAAGTAAAATTAATATATTCTAATAATAGACCAGGGAAATTAGACAATAAATCCTAAATATTTTTCTACAGCACAGATTGAAATGCGGTTTTCGGCATTGTGTTCGGAGAAGTCTCAGGTAAAGTTCTACATGTAAAATACCTTGTCGGCAAACAAAAAGTGCATTTTCTGCATGCATAAAGTGCATCTAGAAGTGCATCATTTCCCATAGTTTATAAAAATTGTTTGAAACCATGAAAACCTATAAAAAATTGTATACAGGTGTTTTGGGGGTCGCAGATTCCGAATCTGCCCTTGAAAAATATGTCCGACCACCCATGGGGTCAGGAGGGGGGGGGGCACTTCAGCAAAAAATCAAAGCGCTCAGTAAATCACTCGAAAATGTATACTCGGGGGTTTTTGGGGTCGCTAATTCACAATCTGCCCTTCAAAAATATTTCCGATCACCCTGGAACCCCCCCCGCCCCCATTGGGGGAAAGGGAGTACTTCGGCAAAAAGTAACAAAGTGAAGCATTCTCATTGCAGTAGAATCAATCAGTGGGCCTTCAAATGTTTTACCGAAGTGCTCCCTCCCATGCCCCATGTCACAGGGTGGTCGGACATATTTTGCAAGGGCGGATTGGCAATCTGCGACCCCCAAAACACCTGTATACACATTTTGATATGTTTTCATGAATTCAATTTTTATAAATTATGGGAAATGATGCACTTTTTGTCTGCAGACAAGGTATTATATGTAGACCTTTTTCCTGATAATTCTCCGAACACAATGCCGAAAACCGCATCTCGATCGGTGCTGTAGAAAAATATTTAGTTATTCTGGATGATTTTGGTCTAATTTCCCTGGTCGATATTACCAAAAATAAATAAGTCCTACCCCTGTACATGTTGTACAGTAATATACCTGTAGATATGGGGGGTTGAGTTTATTTAGTGTTGGGAAGGTAGAACATGACTGTAATGTGTTCAATTTACAGGTTTGCATTTTATTTAAAAGAATGGGGACAGTAATGCATGCGTGGACTCGTTGATAGGACAGGTGATGACTACATGTTGACATGTTGTGTGACACGCAATAAGACAAAGTATGTCGGAACAGACAGTGACTATTGTAACTGACACGATAATGGTAGACACGACTGAGGACTATTTAATTATATTAAACCAGGCTTCGACAGAGTAATACAGTCTAATCATAGCTGGATTCCGGCCAAAACTGTTGGGCAACTCATAATTATGTAATTTATTAAGCTATAATTCTTTACAGATCTCTTTTTCGTTTGATTTGTTTTTCCGAAAAACTTGAGGAAGCGATATTTTTTGGTTATTTTATTGATTATTTTAAATTGCTGATTTTACATCTTATCAGATTTATTTCCTCGCGCAGGCCTCATGACCATTTGGTCCAAATTTGGTAAACACTTTGTTTGTTTACGTCACTCGGACGAATTCGTTAACCAATAAAATCGAACAACCAAAAGCAGGACTTTTCACAGGAAGTAACTGTTTTTTGGTAGATTTTCGGTACTAAAATGGAACGTTTCTATTGTTTTATATATACAAAAATTTTTACACGACATTTTAGCTCGTTTGGTTCCCCCAAAAACGATCGAAACGTAAAATACCATAAAGTAACTGGTTCAAATTCCATGTGGGGGCATCTTTTGATCCGTGGCTGACTGCCGAGTTTGTACGCTGCGAGCGAAGTGAAACAGTCGATAACCCGAGGCCGCAAGGTCTAAGTGCAAACGAATTTTACTAATATATTCAGTGCCTTCGTGAGTAGACCAATTTCCCAAATTGTTAGTTGAAACCCTAAAATATACAAACATGATTTTGGAAATTCGCTAAACTCACGTCAGCGGTTCAGCTGCGTGGTCGAATTATTTATTTTTAACATCCTTTCATATAGGAACCTTGATTAAATTTCACCTTTATAATAACTTGTATTAAATTCCGATCGAAGATAACATAATCGCAAAAACCTGCACAATACCACTTTCAAATGGGAGTATTTTCAATACACAATGCATTGCGTGCTTCGCACGCCTACCGGTATTAAGAGTATTTTCAATACTCGGTGCATTGCGTGCTTCGCACGCCATCCTCCTTATCGGGAGTGTTTTCAATACATAGTGCATTGAGTGCTTCGCACTCCAACCCCCGTATTGTAAGTATTTTCAATACACAATGCATTGGGTGCTTCGCACGCCTACCGGTATTGGGAGTATTTTCAATACCCAGTGCATTGCGTGCTTCGCACGCGAACCCCCTTATTGGGAGTATTTTCAATACACAGTTCAATACGGGCTTCGAACGCCAACCCTCGTATAAGGAGTATTTTCAATACACAGTACATTGCGTGCTTCGCATTCTAACCCCCATATTGGTAATATTTTCAATACACAATGCATTGCGTGCTTCTCACGCCTAACGGTATTGGAAGTATTTTCAATACTCAGTGCATTGCATGCTTCGCACGCCAACCCCATTATTGGGATTATTTTCAATACACAGTGCATTGCGTGTTTCACACGCCAACCCTCATAATATAATCGAAAACTAACCAGCGCAATACCAGTCTCAACTGTTACCATCTTATAAGGCGATTATAAGTTCAGATTTTTCTAAACTGTAAATCCTAATGTTTTGTGGATTTTGTTACTCCTGAATTTATTTTTAAAACATTTAAATCCCCATTCATGTTGGATTGTTTGCGCATTACTAATTAAGTTCGAACAGTCCAAGCCGCGTATCATGTATTTCAAAACTAGGACATCTGTTTAAATATCCTTCCTGTCTGACATTAACAAAAAGTTTTCAGCCAACTTTTAACCACTCCAAGTTTACACAAAGTCCCGGCTTGTATTATTCAGATCCGGGAAAACAGCGGCTCCAGTTAATTTGGAAGAGTTTTTCCGTATTCACCCTTCAGCGTTTTGGCAAGAATATAATAGGAAAAGTACGGAAGTCATTTTATTAGTTAAGTTTTAGAACAAGTCCCCTTGCTTGTTTTACTTAAGGAAAATGGGAAGATTTTTGTAGGATAAATTCACTTTTCGAATACTTGCCTGGTTTAT
>JAGFPH010001036.1:173744-194611 GCA_018207615.1 Philaenus spumarius | reverse complement strand
AACCGGCAACAAGTGGCATCGACTTTTAGGTGTGCGTTTAAGTTTAATAATTAATGTGCCAATTAATCATTATGGTTGGCTAATAAAGCACCATGGGGCTACCGACTTTGTGGGGGGGCCGATGGTGACAAATTGCCAACCACAATGTAGTTCGTTAATTAATAATTAACACATTAGTTGGGTTCGGCCTTGCATGGCCTCCGTGCGACGTCACCGGTAGTTTCATTTGGTTAATTAAATTATAAACTCGTAAATAATATGATTTTAGTTACAAAATAGCCTCATCAAGGCTGGCTTCGGACCTAGCGGATAATTTGGTTTACCAGAATTGCCTTCGGGAAATTATAAAGTATTAAAAGATTCACGTGGTCAGTACAAGACAACCTGTATGACCCGGTTACGTTACAGAAAGAAAAATCTAGGTTGTTATCTATAATAAGTCCCAAGATATAAACAAGACAAGCAGGTATTTTTAGCATCTTTAAAAATGGTATGATAATTATATAATATGTGCCACGAGAATAATCTGTATTTTTATTTTACCTTTTTCCAGATTGTTTTCTCCGATAGGTTCCGAGGTGTAAGCAAGACAAACAGGTATTTTCAGCTAACTTAAATATGTTAAGGGAACATCCTTTTGCAAATACAAAACTCTGATTTTTTTTACTAAAAATTAACTTTTTACCACATTAAAAGAACCAGTATAGTGTTAAGTATTAATATTACTCACGATAATTTTTAATCATATTAATTATTTTTTTATTAGTCTTCATTTATATAAAAATATCATGATTTTTACACATTTCATGCTTTAGCTTACAACCTATTAAAAATACTATATTTCCTAAAATGTATAAAATCTGTAATAAGTCCCAAATTATAAGCAGCACAAATAGGTGATATTAGCAATTTAAAAAATGGTATATTTTAAAAATGTGGCATATATGTATAGAGAAAAATCTATATTTTGATTTACCTTTTTTCAGGTTATTACTTCTAATGGGTTCCGAGATGTAAGCAAGACAAACAGGTATTTTCAGCAAACTTAAAAAATAAATTCAACCACACAGTTTGTGTTATTTAAAAAAGTAATCCTAATGAAAAAATCCTATTCATCCTATTAAAAAAGCATCCCTGAATAATTGTAGTTGGAGTCTTCTACATCGTGTAGCCAGTAAACGGGTCAGTCTTATCAGTGAATGACTCACCAGACCTACATAGTTCCCTCTCTGTCTACGCTCTTTGTACAACTGTTACAAGAAATACAGCCAGCATGATTTGGATTATTCAAGTAAATAACTTTCAATTTGTATAGATTTATAAAACTACAGAAGTGGTTGGCTGATATTTTTTAAAATTGATTTCAAAGAAAGTACTTGTTGCATTCCTTACCATGGGCGGTTTTCGCAAACTTTTACAAGTTACTTCCAGGTTTGTACCTACATGAAACGGATGGAAAATTTCGTTCGAGTTCTTTAATCGAAATTGGGCCTTAGAAATAGAGGGGTTTTTGAAAACGGAATAATCAATATTGGTTGGCATCTGTTTGGAATTGTTATACCTCCTAAGTGTACCTCAAGGGATGGAAAAAAAACGAAATCCGAACTACCATAGTATCAAACACGTTTAAAGTTATTGAAAGGATTCTAAATATTTTCTGAAACTTTGTATCAAACATCGACCAATACAACAGCAAGGGGTGGCGAAAATAAGTTAGCGGAACTAAACATTAATTACTATCTTAGCAGACTCGATACAGAACCCGTTCAAAATGGTAGTAAATCTTGTACATTATATAAAAAATATTTTCGACCAAAACTTTTGATTCTGAAATCCTTGTCTCTAGTAGTGGAAAAGAAGGGATGCAAGTACAAAAAAGTACAACTCACATAGTAGGAAAACGGTTCAAGATTTTTGTAAACATTCTAAATGTTAACTGAAATATTTTTTGATACGAACCATGCAAGTAGGCGACCAAAATGAGGACGCGAAGCAACTCACAATTGTGCCATTGCATAACTTCTACACTATTGTACATTTACAGGGAAATACAACAATAAAAAAATGTACTGTATTTTAAAAATAACTGACATTTTAAAATTACACTATGTTACAGTACTTAAGTGGGAGAACCTTTTTGTTGTAACCATCCCTTAGTGTGGAAGAACCAGTTAAGTGGGCTCATGGAAAATGTACCAATATGAAGGACAAACATTGCAATATAAAATTAATTGCATGTTAATTTTGTTAAACTATACAAATTATAACGTCCTAAAAACTTGTTATTTGTATAGGAGAAAGGTTTTCTAGAAGCTTGCCCTTAGTTTGAGAGAACATTTCAACGTACCCTCATATACAATGTAAAAGGAGTATTAGCATTGTTTAAATAAAGAAAAGTGGTAATGCATTACGAAAAGGACTAATTTCTCTGTAATTTTTATCCAATCTTAACAAATAAGGTATCATTGAAAACTACATAAAGTGGACTAACTTTTATGTATCTTGCATTTTTTTTTTTTTTTAATTAACGGTTTTCGTGGAATTTGGCATCAACTGTTTTAAATAACCGCCATTTTGAAACGGTTAATGATATTTTAGTATAATTTTAAACGAAAATTGGTCTTAATAAGATAAACATTTGTGCAAAATCACAACGCTGTAGCTCCAACCGTTTATGAGTTATTAATATTTTAATGAAAAACACATACAGACATACGGAAAACTAGGCACCAGAGACCCATGTTCCTATAGTGAAATGTGTTTGCCTTGATCTAAGCAATAACGCTATATACCTTTGTCCAGAGAGTTACGGCACACCCTGTATATCAATTTGCATCTTAGACCTTCCCATACTCCGCAAAAATGTTAAATAAATAAGTCATTTTATTACTTTAAATGTTTTAAATAATTCAAAACATTAATGCCTTCTAACCGTTCTGGTAAGTTTTATAATAATATTGTATTTACAATAAAATTAACACCTGTTACAATTATTATTGGTGAAATCTCAGTATGTGCTTTTAATAATTAAACAGCTGATGAAGTTTTTGACTTATTTCCCTGTTCATTAAACAACAAAATTAACCTTCATGAAGTAATTAACCTGTAGTGGGTACGTTTTTAAAAATGTCTGATTTTGTTAAGTGATCAAATATGTACAGTATTAACAATAAGATTGAAACTGAAGCACGGGTACGTAGCTAGTCTATAAATAAGTCCCAAGATATAACCAAAACTAACGGGTGATTTTAGCTTCTTTGAAAATGGTATTGTAATTATGTGTATGTGCCACTACAACAATCTTTTATTAACTTTTTCCAGATTGTTATCTCTAATAGGTTCCAAGATGTAAGCAGGACAAACAGGTATTTTCAGCAAAATTAAAAATATTAATCCTTTTGCAAAGACAAAACGTCTTAATTTGTTGTTTAAATGTCACGTTCATTACAATTACACATTTAATGCTTTACCTTGCAACTCTTTTTACAAATGCTATAGTTCCTAAAATGTATAAAATTGCATTCGTGTGATTCGTCTTTAGAAAGTAAAATCAAGGTTGTTATATATAATAAGTCTCAAGAAGACTAAGAGGTGATTTTAGCATCTTTAAAAATGTAATGTTTGTAAAGAAAAAGGCTTTGTAGAGAAAAACCAGTTATTTTATTTGTTTTTTCCAGGTTGTTATCTGTAATAGGTTCCGAGATGTAAGCAGGACGAACAGGTATTTTCAGCAAACTTAAAATGTTAAGGGGACATCCTTTTGCAAAGACAAAACCTTTGACTTTATTATTTTAAATGTCACTTTTTACTACATTAAAAGAAACCGTATAGTACTTACAATAATTTTTAACCCTATTAATTATATTTTGAGTAATCTTCATTTATGTATTTATGACTTCACATAATTCATGCTTTAGCATGCAACCTTTTTTAAAACTACTGTATTTCCTAAAATAAAACAACATTCATCTAGCAATAAAACAGGTGATTCTAGCAACTTAAAAAATATTAACTTTTAAAATGATATGTATGTTGCAGCCTTTATAGATAAAAATATATTTTCTCATTTACTTTTTTCCATTCTGTTATTTCTAATAGGTTCCGAGATATAAGCAGGACAAACAGGTATTTTTAACAAACTTAAAAATGTTAAGGGCATATCCTTTTGCAAAGACAAAACCTCTGAATTTTTGTGGTTTTAAATTTTACTTTTCACTACATTAAAAGAAGCAGTACTATTATTATTATTGTTTACAATAACTTTTTATGTATGCAATTACATTTATTTGGAGTCATCTAAAATACCTAGTTCATTTTCACAGTTTCAGGTTTTTAGTTTATGTTTTTTAAATTATGTATGTTGCATGCATTTGTAGAGCATAATCTATATTTTTATTTTATTATTTTCAGGTTGTTATTTCTAATATGAATGTTATTAAAATGTTTCACCATTCATTTTTAAGGAAATATTGTGATACAAATAAAACAAGTTTTACGTTTGGCCTATGTGTGTATTTAGTTGTGAAGTTTGGAGTTTTTTTATGAGTACTTAAGTAAAGTTTTATTACACCCGCACCCTACATTGTAAGATATCGTTTAAATACATTTAAATGTTTATCATATTCATTGTTGGTAACTCTTTATTTGTGCTGCGAATAATTTATTATACTTGTTTTTTGTTGTTAATTTTATTTTCCTGAGAAGTCTTTATTTATATATCGTATCATGTTTTTTACACATTTCAGGCTATAGTTTGCATCCCTTTTTAAAAATTTTACATTTTCTTAAATGTATGTAAAATCTAGGTTGCTATCTACGGTAAGTTTAAAAATGGTATGTTTTTAAAATTATGTATGTTGCATATACGTCTTTATAGAGAAAAATCTATTATTTTATTTACTTTTTTTCTATGTTGTACTCTATGTAGGTTCCAAGATGTAAGCAGAACAAACCGGTGTTTTCAGCAAACTGAAATATATTAAAAGGACATTGTTTTTTTCAAATACAAAACGTCTGAATTATTTGTTCAAATGTCACATTTTAGGGTTTAGTATTATAACTCATACTAGTTTTGTAATGTATACAATTAATTAATTAAAGTATGATGATTTTTACACATTCCATGCTTTAATTTGCCACCATTTTACAAAATTTTACTGTTCCACAAAATGTATAAAATTACATAAATGTTATTCGCCTTTAGAATGGTGGTTTCTAGGTTGTTATCTATAAAATCCCCAAGATAAAAACAACGCAAACAGATGATTTTAGCTACTTTAATAATATGATATGTTTTTAAATTCATATGTATGTGGCATGATTTTATAGAGAAAAATCTATATTTTCATTTACTTTTTTCTGTGTTGTTGTCACTAATAATTTCCGAGATGTAAGCAGGGCAAGCAGGTATGTTCAGCAAACTTGTGTTGAGGGGACATCCTTTTGCAAATACAAAACTCTGAACATTTTTTGAAAGTCACTTTTTACTACATTAAAAGAAGTTGTAAACTGATTATTATTATTATTACTTACAATAGTTTTTAATCATATTAATTAGATTTGAAGTAGTCATTATTAATATATTTTGACTGTACCCATTTCATGCTTTACCTTGCATCCGTTTTTTTTAAATAATAGAGTTCCTAAAATGTATAAAACTACATTCGTGTGATTCGTCTTTAGAAAGTAAAATCTAGGTTGTTGTCTACAACAAGATATAAACAAGACAAACAGGTGATTTTAGCAACTTTAAAGATAGTAAATTTTTAAAATTATTTCATTATGTATGTTGCAGCCTTTATAGAGAAAAATCTATTTTTTAATTTTATTATTTCCATGTTGTTCTCTCTAATAGGTTGCGAGATGTAAACAGGTAAAACAGGTATTTTTAGCAAAATTAAAAACTGTTAAGGGGACATCCTTTTGCAAAGACAAATCTTCTGAATTTATAGTTTTAAATGTCACCTTTCACTACATGAAAAGAAGCCGTATAGTGATTATTAATATTATTAATTACGATAGTGTTTAAACATATTAATTAGATTTGGAGTAGTCATCATTTATATGTCATGATTTTTACACATTTCATGCTTTACCTTGCACTCTTTTTAAAAATGATAGAGTTCCTAAAATTTATACAACTACATGCGTGTGATTCGTCTTTAGAATAGAAAATGTCGGTTGTTATCTATAATAAGTTTTAAGATATAAATAAAACTAACAGCTGGTTTTAGCATCTTTATTAATGGTATGTTCTTTTTAAATTTTATGTTTGTTGCGTGCATTTATAAAGAAAAATCTAAATTTTCATTTACATTTTTCCAGGTTCTCTATCTCCAATAGGTTCTGAGATGTAAGCAGGGTAAACAGGTATTTTTAGTAAACTTTAAAATGTTCAGGGGACATCCTTTTGAAAGACAAAATCTCTGAATTTTTGTTTTTACATGTTACTTTTCATTACATTAAAAGAAGCTGTACAGTGACTAGTAGACTATTACTATGATTTATACGAGTTTTGTAATGTTTACAATTAAATTAGGAATCATTTAAAAAGTCTAGTTTATTTACACACTTTCATGTGTTAAGCTTGCAAACCTTTTTCAAAACACTGTAGCTATTATTTTGACAATTATTTTGACAATACTGTAGCTATGTAACACTTATTTTGACAATTATGTTTGTTGCATGCCTTTAAAGAGAAAACCCTATGTTTTTATTTACTTTTTTTCAGGTTCTCTATCTCTTATATTTTCCGAGATGTAAGCAGGACAAACAGGTATTTTCAGCAAAATTAAAAATGTTAAGGAAACATTTTTTGCAAAGACAAAATATCTTAGTTTTCATTTTAAATGTCACTATTCACTACATTAAAATAAGCTATAGTTATTATTATTATTATTATTATTACGACTTTACTAGTTTTGTAATGTATACAATTACGTTAGGAATATTTAAAAAATATAGTTTATTTGCACAGTTTTAGGAGTTTAGATTGTTATTAAATGTTTTCCAGGTTCTCTATCTCTAATAGGTTCCGAGATGTAAGCAGGGCAAACAGGTATTTTGAGCAATGATGTTTTTTGCAAAGACAAAACCTCTGAATTTTTGGTTTTAAAAGTCTTATTTTAATAGGCCTACATTAAAAGAACAGTATACTGTTTAGTATTATTATATCTTATAATAGTTTTGTAATGTTTATAATTATTATATTGGGAATATTTAAAACAATATAGTTTATTTGCAGTTTTATGTGTTTAGCTTGCAAGCCTTTTTCACGTATTATACGTATTTTTAAAATGATGTATGCTGCATGCTTTTATAGTGAAAAAATCTATATTTTTTTACTTTTTTGCAGGTTGTTATCTCCAAAAGGTTCCGAGATGTAAGCAGGACAAACAGGTATTTTCGGTAAACTTTTAAAATTGTTAAGAGGGCATCGTTTTGCAAAGACTTCTGAAATCTTGGTTTAATGTCACTTTTTACTACATTAAAAAAAGCTGTGTAGTGATTAGTATTATTATAAACTATACTGATTTTTTAATGTTTACAATTACATTTGGAGTCTTTTAAAATACTTAGTTTATTATACAGTTTCAGGTTTTTAGTTTATGTTTTTAAACTATTTATGTTTCATGCATTTATCTATATTTAAAAAAAAAATTCAGGTTGTTATTTCTAACATGAGCCGCAATATTAAGCAAGGAAATCAGGTGTTCGAACCTTTTTTAAATGCAAAGATTTACAAACCTTTCAACACTTTAAGAAAAAGCTGTGATACAAATAAAACCAGTTTTACAAGTTTTAACCTGTGTGTTTATTTATTTGTGAAGTTTGGAGGTGTTGTATGAGTACTTAGGTAAAACTTCATTACACCCTGTATTGTAAGATATCGTTTAAATGTTTATCATCTTCAGTGTTGGTAAATATTTTGTTTGTGCTGTGATTAATTTATTATACTAGGTTTTTGTTGGTAATTTTATGTAACTAATTTTACCTTTACGATCATTTTTGCCTATCGTTTTCAGATGATAACCACGAAAAAAAAACAAAAGAATGTGTTAAAAAAGATTTGTTACCCCAGTATTGTGTACATTTCTTGTTATAGAAGGTTATAAAGATTGTCGAAATCGATTGTATGCTCTTGAAAAAGTTTGCCCTCCTTGAAAACGCAGACATTTTTTAAAGTTTTCTGTAGTCTTGTATTCTAGTTTGAAACAACACTCGATGGCACAAAGTTTCTCTTAATTGCTTTTCCTACGTATTTTCAGAGCAACCAATTATAGTTTATGTGAAGTTTTTAAGTTAAATTACTAGCCCACGACTTATCTCTGAAAATTCGTTTTAAAATAACGAATTACTTATAGCTATAACAATTATCTGTTGTATTGAATGTTTTATGTGTTGGTTTAGTTGGAATGCTTGTGTTTATATGCATGTGTTTATAGAAGTCTGAGTGTATGTGTGTAATCAATTGTGTGTATTTGGATTAATTATTATCATTTTACTTAATTATGTACGAAGAGGCCTGCTAAGATGTACCACCGCATTATGTTAAAATTAAAATATAAAGTTAGACTAATTATTTTGTACTCATTTCTGATTTTTATTACTTTTATTATTAGCGTATTTTCATAGGAAAGATGAGCTATGCAGTGACCCTTATGGCGAGACCTAAGGGTAAATGAGCATCGATCATGGTCCCCAGAACACGTTTAGAGCTGGCATTAGAAATTTTAAATATATATATATATGTTCGCATTCTCTGGCTGCAGTTTAACTCCGATTTGGTTTAAATCTGGTACACACGTTGGTTGTCTGAGTCGCTTGTTACCCAAACAAATCCAACAACCGAAAGCAAGTATTTTGACTGGAAGTAAATATTTTTCAGTTTTTTCGTACTACAATGAAATCTTTTTTGATTTTTTATACAAACAAATTAAATTAGGATATTATTCCGGACATTATGTTTTTTACACGACCTTATAACTAGCTTTGTTCCCTCAAAATCAATTGAAACGTAAAATACCGTAAAAGTACCCGGTTCAAATCCACATCTTCTGATCCGAGACCGACGGCCGAATTATACGTTGCGAGCGAAGCGAATCAGTCCATAATCCGAAGCCGCAAGGTCGATATATATATCGAACACACAGGCAGCTATTTAGCTCGTTAGATCAATTCCCAAATATCTTGTTGAAACACTTAAACAAATAGGCCTAAACGTAATTTTAGAAATTCGCTCAACTCACTCACGTTAGCGATTCAGTTGCGTGTCGAATTATTTTGTATTTAGTTGTAGTTATTTTTTCAAACTAACTATCGAATACTAGAAGGAAGTGGTGGTTAGATATTTCCCAACTAGTAAAATGTATATATAATATAATATATGTAAAAAATTGAAGGAAATTAAATATTATTATTATTATTATTATTGTATATTTTTGGGTTTAAAGGCGAAAAACCTATCATAACCTTTATTATTATTGTATACATGAGACCGTACATTTCCCAACTGAAACGCTGTTGAGTCAAATATACAACGAGTCAAATACTATGAACGACTCACTCTTTATCTATTCAAATTATAACCTCATTACGGATGAGGTTGGAACTTGAAATTTGAAAAAGTTATTGCTTTTACTCTGCAACCGTTCGGTAAAGTTAACATAAAATAAACGGTACCAGGAACTGGTACATACTTTCTCACAAACATATTTAAATTATTAAGCAGATTCATTGTGACTTCATAATTGTAGGAGAGGTGATATTAATAAAGTAGGAGATTAACTAATACAAATTATTATTATTAGTTAGAGAGAAAACTATTCGATCGATTTCGGACAAATTTGCACCAAACGCGTCATTAGGCCTGTATAGATGCACGAAAAAAGGGTTTGAACATTTTTGTAAACAACCCCCTTTACGACCAAAAAACCCCCAAAAATTATTATTATTATTAGCCAAACGAGGATTTTTAGAAAGATGCAGTTTTTTGCATATGGTAGGGTACAATAAAGGCTACAAATAAGCCAATTTTTATCAACATCGTTAGAGCCGTTTTTTTATAAAAAAATAACAGTTTTTATGGGGATTTTTTTGCCAAAAAGGGGTTGTTTTTCAACATTTTCAAAACCGTTTCTCGTGCATCTATACAGGCATACTTGACATGTCTGGTGCAAATTTGTTTGAAATCCATCAAATAGTTTTCGCTCTAGCTTTGTATACATACATACAGACATTTTGTAAAAATTACTTTTTTGGACTCAGGGGGTCCCAAAATGGATATTTCGACAAAAATCTCAACATCAAGTTTTTTTGTGATCACTATACTTTCTCTATACTATAGTATAGTGAGAAAGTAATAAACAATTTTGGACGCAATTTTAATGGCTGACTGGATATTTTCGTTTTTTAATAGTGGTATATTAAACTTATAAAACCCGTTCGCAACAGAAGTTTAAAAATTGTCGAAATAACACAATTTTTGTCCGATTATATTAATGTTTCATATCTATTAGTTATGCTTTGAATTCACAAATTTTAAAATACATTTCCACCTTATAGTGTTTTTAAACAAACAGTACTAAAACGAAACTATATTAAACTACCTTGTCCCAGAATCACTTTATCAAATAACATCCCTTAAAACCACCCCAAATCTCGTCCCTCGGCTTTAATAACCCCTCCACCGAGTACTTTGTAATAATCCTTTGAAAGTGTATTTGAATATTCCAACATACAATTTGAATGTTTGTTTTACCACGGTTAAATTTTAACCGGCCGTTAGATTTCAGTTTAACCGAGGGTTACATTTTAATCTGCAAGTAATGGAAACAGCAGCTTCGGTCCAACAAGTTTATACACGGGTCGTTAAATTTAATGTACATAACTGCAGCTTTTACAGCGGCATGGAAATTGCAATTTGGTTAGGCAAAGTCAGTTCTGTGTTTGAATATCACCGGACTGCTGAATATACAAATCCTATACAATCTGTACACAAGTTGAATAGGTTTAGTTTGTTGTGTTTGAGATACGATGATGATTAGCAGTTCCACTCTCTTCTGTCCTTTGTACTTCCTTTAACAAGTTCACTGCTAAGGATGCACATGTGAGCTAGACACTGAACACTATGAGAAGTGGCCGACACACAGTGCATTGCACGCGAACCCCCGTATTGGGAGTACTTTCAATACACAATGCATTGCGTGCTTCGCACGCCTACCCCCGTGTTACTGGTATTTTCAATACACATTGCATTGCGTGCTTCACACGCTAATCAGCGTATTGGGATTAGAGATCTGTAGAACTTTAGTAATAGAAATTGACAAGTAATATTCGACAGAAAAGAAAACAATTATGTATTTTTGTTTTAGTTCATTCAGTAACATGTCCAAAATGCTAAATTTCAAATTTGATTAGCGAATTTGCGTAGGAAAGACGAGCCGCTGCAGTGAAACCTAAGGTCGGGAGTAGTCAACGATAACCGATCACAGCCCCCAGAACACGTTTTGGGTTGTGATTTTTAAATATATACAGGGTGTTTTTTAAGTATGGAAACTGCTTTATATCTCGTAACTGACATGTAGTTTTTGCCGTGAATATATGCATCAATTGGTTATAAGTGTGTGAAAATTCATAATAATAGGGGGCCCATATTTTTACAGGGGTTCACTTTCTTTGTATGTGTGTGAAGTTTTATCTAGTTCAGTCTATTGGTTTTCAAGAAAATCGTATTCAACCCAGGGAAAGTTTATCTCTCGACAGCCCCCTTCAGGCCTATACGCCGAGTGTAATAGTTTTTAAAATCGCGTATTCCTAAAAAGCACTTTGTCTTAAATGCGGTTTGAATTATTTATTCTACAGGTAAAAGATTATATATTATCCATCAATTATGTAATAATTTACAAATTTTATTTTCCAATTCATAAATATTCGTAACTAAACATAATGTTGTTACCACAGAAAACTATTTATAACAGGAGGACCATATTTGTACAGTGTATATATACATCCTTTGTGTATAAGTGTGTGAAGATTCATACAGATCGGTGGATTAGTTTTAGAGATACAAGGTTTTTAGCAAAGGACTGTACGGTTAACCAGCAATAATTGTCAAAAAAATCAAGGTATATCCTTATTTTCAACCTACATTATAAACGATACACTATCTTAAAATCGGGGGTAAATTTTTGATCGATCTAAAATTTTAGTATTGTGTTGTTTTCATCATTTATAACAACTGTATGAAGTCTTAATTTGATAGGAGTACAGTTTTGTATTTTTTATAAATTTTATAAATAGATCCACACCCATCAAAAATAGGACTAAATAATATAATGTTGTTCCCCCAAAAAAGTATTTATAATAGGGGACATTTGTACAGTTTATATATACATCCTTTGTGTTTATGTGATAGTAGATTCATCCAGATTGGTTGATATGTTTTAGAGATACAAGATTTTAAGCAAAGGTTCGCACGGTTAACCAGCTATTTTTGTAAAAAAAATTAGGTACATCTCTATTTTTATCCTACATTGTAAACGTTATTCTATTTATCTTAGAATCTGGGGTAATTTTTTGATCGATCTAAAATTTTAATGTTGTGTTTTTATCATTTATAACAACTGTAAATAATCTCAATTTGATAGGAGTATAGATTTGTATTTTGTATACATTTTATATATAGATCCACATCCCTAATAAAAAGAACTAAATAATATATAACGTTGTTCCCCCTAGAAAAGTATTTATAATAGGGGTCTCATTTTTTTACAGTGTATAAATACATCTTTTATGTATATCTGTGTAAACATTCATCTATATCGGTTGATAAGTTTTCGAGGTAGAAGGTTTTTTATCAAGGTTTGCGCGGTTAACCTGCTATTTTTGTCAACAAAATTTAGGTACATCTCGATTTTCATCCTACATTGTAAACGTTATTCTATTTATCTTAAAATCGGGGGTAATTTATTGATAGATATACAATTTTTGTATTGTGTTGTGTTTATCATTTATAAAAAAGTAGCAATTTGATAGAGTACAGTTTTGTATTTTTTTTTTACAATTTTATATGTAGTTACACACCCTTCAAAATCGGAACTAAATAATACAATATAGTTCCCCTAGAAAGTACTTAAAATTGGAGACTTTTATTATGACAGGGTTTATGTACAGCCTTTTTATATATGTGTGTGAAGTTTTATCCAGATCGGTCTATTGGTATTCAACCGTGGATACTGTAAGTGTTTCATCAAACGTTTGAACTGATGGAAAGAGCATTGTCTATGCGTGCTATGCACGGTAATACTGTGTTTGGGAGCAGTCACGTGCTTTCACTGGTCCCCTACACCGTATATTGACTTGGTTATTGCCATCGGTTACACGGAACCCTTGCCTAGGGAGTTACAGCTTTCAATTTACATTCCCTGGAAAAGTATTATTTCAAAAACAAACTCAGTCATTTGATTTCAATATAGATCAGTCAGGGTCAGATAACATACAAATAAAACCCAGTGCCTCTGTTTGTGTAAGCAAGAAATATGTCTGTCAAATCCTTCTTCGTGTCTGAATTATGAACTCACAATTTCTGCTGGAACATTGTCTGACGTCATCAGACAGGATTGATGGCACTTCAGTTTCTGTTTTATGAATCCCACTTTAGCAAACGTGATGGAGGAGTCTTCCTAATAACTAATCTGTGCAAATAACTGAAATCTGTTTTTACTTGAATGTGTAAATATTTAAGCTCAGTTCACTGAGTGTTGTTCGATTACTCAAGTACTTACAATTTGTTGTAAATATTTGCAACTGGGTTTGTATTTTAAACACTTTTTTCAGTTTTACATTTTGACGTGTTTTTTTTACATTTGAAGGGCAGATTCGGAATTATCGACCCCAATAACCCCCGAGTGTACATTTTAGAGTGATTTACTGAGCCCTTTGATTTTTTTCCGAAGTGCCCCCAGGCCCCTTGGGGGGTCGCAGGGTGGTCGGACATATTTTTCAAGTTCATATTCGGAATCTCCGACACCCAAAACCCCTGTATATAAATTTTGATAAGTTGTCGTGAATTCAAACAATTTTATAAATTATGGGAAATTATGCACTTCTTGATTCACTTTAGCATGTCCAAAATGCACTTTTTGTCTGCCGACAAGGTATTTATTATACGTAGACGTTTTTCCTGAGACTTCTTCGAACACAATTCCGAAAACCGCATTTCGATCGGTGCTGTAGATTTTTTTTAGGATTTATTGTCTAATTTCCCTGGTCTATGCCTACAATGTACTAACCTAAGGAATTCAGCTTTAAATATAACAATTTTTACGATTTAATTTCTTCAAGTAGAGATTATTACATGCTTTATAATATTAGCCTGACCTGTATGTAACGGAATCTTTCAAAGTAATTTTCAACAACTTATAATGCGTTTTACTATATTTTTATACTAACTGTACTTTTTAATGAAATATTTGTACCATTTAATGTTAAGCATCCAAAGCTTTTTTACAATGAAATTAATTATAAAATTTTTATATTAAAATTATTACGAATTAATTAATTATAATGAATTACTGGACTTTATCGCTGTAGAACAAACCATTCATGTTTAAACATTATTTTCTGCTTTTCAGTTCGATATACTATTAAATAAGCTTAACTATTTCAACTTTGCTGTATGCACACAAAACTGTCAATAATGTGTGAAGTGTTATATTGAAATATTATAGGATAGTTTGTTTGTCCGTGTGTCACAGACGACTACCGTACCTCAAGAACAGATAAAGGCATCGCAATTAAACTTGGTTGGCGTAGTTATATATAAAGCATGCTAATTGGGCGACTACTGCGAATGAGTGTTTCAAAACTTCACGTTATGAACTTGCATATCTTCTAAAATGTTTTGGATTCTGTATTTGTTGCTATTTTAAAAATAAACGATATCGATACTGATAACGAGATGAAATTTCGATTACGAATTGAGAAAAATCATCAATCGACTTCCATTATCGGTTTAAAAATGGCGGCTGTTTAAACTTTTTGACGTAGAATTTCTAGAAAACCGTTTACTTTGCGAAGAATTCGTGACAGATTTGAATTTAAAAAGCAGAAAGCAGTTGTAGGACTGCCTACAGAAGTGAAAACTGTCATGAATATAAATCTGTGTTTTTATTGGTTTCATCCGGAATTTGATTAACATAATTTTATTTTAAGTCTATAGTGAACACACGTTTCATTAATACGTTTACATTCATTAACATAGCAACCAAGTTAGCGAATTTTGACATTGTAAACTAATAAACAATCATTTTGCCATTTACGTATATATTTTCAACCAGAAATTTCGATAGTATATGCTAGTGAAACCTAAATTTTAAATAACAATAAATTTGCGTAATTAGGTTTGAATTGCAACATTTTTTTGCAATTTAAACAAATCAAATTAACTTTGGTTTAAATAAGCCTGTATATCAAAACAGTATGCAATAATGTGAAATGTACTCATAGATGTTAAATACGTCTCAAAACCTGATTTGTAATTTTTATGTTCGTTCGGGAGTTATGAGTAGCAAAATGGCTGAAAACGGGATCTCCGGCGTTAATTACGTAGCTAATAATTTACGCAGGCGTAAAAGGGATGCATAGATCGATTTGAGCAAAAATTTGGGGATCTTTGTCTTAATTGTGTGTCAGGGTAAGGCACAATATTTATCCGATGGTACTTTTACTTATTCAATCGCATCTGTGAGTGAAGCTGCAGGTAAAAAACATAAAACATCACCTTATATTTTATTGACCCAATTTACTAGCGGATTTAAATAGGAACAATGAGCTATTGCAGTGGCCCTTAGGGTAAGACCCAAGATCGGGAGTAGCAAATGAGCATCGATCATGGTACCCAGAACACGTTTTGGGGTGTCATTAAAAATCATATACTGTATATATGTATCCCCCAAAATCGATCAAAACGTAAAATATTATAAAAGTACCCGGTTCAAAGCTATGTGGTGGATTCTACCGTGGGGTTGGCGTGCGAAGCACGCAATGCACTATGAATTGAAAATACTACCAATATGCAGAATGGCGTGCGAAGCATTTTGTAACTATTCAGCACCGTCGTGAATAGACCTATTTCCAAATTGTTAGTTGAAATCCTAAAACATAGGCCTAAAAACTTAATTTTGGCAAATTTGCTCAACTCATGTTAGCGGTTCAGTTTGAAAAGTATTTACGTACAGTACTTTGCATTTTCATATTATCTCCAAGTAAAATAAATTCCGGTGATGATATCATAAAACAAAAGCATTCGCAGTAATTTGTCTTAAAAATCTAGTAACGTTTACTACCTTTGCTCTTAAAGTTATTATAAATTATCAAAAATGATGCGTTAAGAAAACACACAGGATCTGCCATACTTTATAATATACAAATTAGAAATATAATTAAAGAGTTTTAAATGTAAAAGAATACTCACGCAAAGTACATTTTGGATGCCACCGACACGTTAAAGTGAGATATCTATTTTATTAAATATAATATTACTTGTAAACATTAATCACCATGGTAACGGACTATACAAAATAAACAAACCATGACGTTTTATATCCGCATCAATGCACATACATTGAATGTGGTATTGTTTGGAAATAATCACCAGGGATACAAAAAAAGTACAGGGGGGAGTGGAAGGATCACATTCAGGGTATGCGTTAAATTTAAACAATGATGACAAATTTTAGTTTCAAACAGGGTTCCGCACGGCCAGCCGTCCAGACAGTGTTACCAACATGATATAAAACCACTATAACACCAAGTACTCAATATAACCATGACTTCAATAAATTATAAATTGGGGGGGGGGGGCAGTGAAGGCAAATCACTGATTGGGAAACACATTTTTCACATCTTATCGCAAAACTTTTCCCAAAACCCCAGCAACAGTACTTTGAGGTATAAAAGAAAAATGGTTTTATCAAAAATTGTCGTTAGTACATTGACTTCATTGCAATATCTACATAAAAAGTTTGAGTATTTTAATTGAAAAACTTTGTGTTCTTACTGTAGTACGAGCATTTTTGGGTAAGAAAAGTAGAAACGCTTCAAAATATAATAATTCAATCACTAAAGGATAATAAAGGAATAATTGCTAAGTTAAAGATAATGACAGCAAATGTACATACAATATTGCTGTGTTATCTGCCTTGGTATAGTATGCCGGGTTGAATAAACCAATTATTACACATAACTTAACTATTATCCTTCATCCGACTGTTTTGACAGTACACCTTCCGATAAAAGGGCTTCAAAAGAGGTGTCTTGACATTTTTTTTTAAATGTACGGTTTTTGAGTACTAATTTAAGTTTTAAATTTTCAAACGGCCGCCATTTTGAAACTCATGATTGGATTTAATCGCTTATTTTTCTTGTGATAGATCATTGTTAGGTTAAACTTCATAGCAAGTTCGAATTAAATCAGTCAAATAGTTCTCTAGATAAGAATTATTTTGTACAAAAAACAAAATGGCGGATATCTGGAAAACTAAGCATTTTCGGGTCTGTATTTATATGAACTTTTGATCCATAGAAACATTTCCCGAAGTTTGGCTCTTTACTTATGGGGTACCCTGTGTGTTTTAAGGTTATAACACTGTAATACCGTACACAGCACCCATAGAAAATGCACTCTTCATCTGTTCAAACGTTTGAAACACAGTACCCTCGGTCAAATATGATTTTCTTAAATACCAATACACCGACCTGGATAAAACTTCACACACATATGTACAAAGTATGTATATAAACCCTGTATAAAATATGGGTTCCTTATTATAAATACTTTTCTTTGTGAACGTCATTATATTAATTAGTTCGATTTTAGAAGAGTGCGATTAAATATATAAAATTTAAAAAGTACAAAAACTGTACTCCTATTAAATTGATATTACGTACAGTTGTTATAAATGATAAAAACAACACAATACTTAGATTTTCGATTGTAGATCGATCAAAAAATTACCACCGATTTTAAGATAAATAGAGTAGCGTTTACAATGCAGGATGAAAATGAAGATGTACCTGGATTATTATGACAAAAATTGCTGGTTTATCATGCAGACCTTTGCTAAAAACAGTATATCTCTAAAACTTATCAACTGATCTGGATGAATCTTCACACACATATACACAAAGGATGTATTTATAAACTGTAAAAATATGAGCCCCCTATTATAAATACTTTTATGGAGGAATAAGATTATATTATTTAGTCAGATTATTAATGGGTGTTGAAAAAAATTAAAAAAAATACGAAACTGTACTCCTATCCAATTGATATTTCTTACAGTTGTTAGAACTGGTGAAAACATCACAATACTAAAATTTTAGATCGTTCAAAAAAGTACCCCCGATTTTAAAATAAATAGAGTAACGTTTAAATCTAGGATGAAAATAAACATGTACCTGGATTTTTTTGACGAAAATTGCTGTTTACCTTTGCTGAAAACCTTGTATTTTTAAAACCAATCTGGATGAACCTTCACACAAATTTGCAAAACCGATGTGTGTATACTCTGTAAAAATATAGGCCCCCTATTATAAATACTTTTCTGTATGAACAACATTATATTATTAAGTTCAGTTTATTAGGGGTGTGGCCCTATATAAGTATAACATTAAAAAACATACAAAACTGTACTCCTATCAAATTGATATTTCATATAGTTGTTATAAATGATAAAAACAACACAATACTAAAACTTTAGATCGATCAAAAAATTACCCCCGATTTTAAGATGAATAGAGTATTTAACTATTTAAGAAATTGATCTACTCACGTAGTCGCTGAATAGCTGCTTATATGAAATATATTAGTAGAATACGTTTGCGCCTCAGCCTCCAGACCCGACTCATGCAATATATATTTATACTAGCTAATAATAGTAAGTTACCATTGGTTACTTAGTAGTATATCATTAATTGCTTTGTACATAATATGCAAAAAACATTATATTTAAAAAGCATGTAAAATTTTAATAAATATAAAATGATTAATTTTAATTATAAACCACAATTTAAAACTAATTTGAAAGATAAGGTAAATGATAATATAAACTAGTAAGTAGTTTAGCAAAAATTTGTATTACATACTTTTTTTTTATAAAGTGCCTTCAAACCATTGTCACACTTTGACGTAAAATTTTAAAACTTTGAAATTCTGACTCAGTCATAAATATTATTTCTTATAGGCGTTTTTTTGGCAACACCATATCTCACTTAATTCTTCGTCAAAATAAACGATTTAAACCTAATGTTATAGCTTACTAGTAAACAAAAAATCAGAAATAGGCAATTAAAAAAACAAACTATTTACAAACAACATAAAGCCCTAGGCTACTTATTTAGGCCTACCTAAACATAACTCCAAACTATAATCTACACTGGGTTTGTTTAAGTATTACATATGATGGGGGAAATCAGCTGTTAAACGAATAGATAGGCCTATTTCTTCTTTAAATTTGTATAAACAAATATATTAATGATAAAAGGTTGTACTTGTACACAGTTTATAACCTCAAAGCAAATATTATAACGTATACTATAGTGTTAGTAATCATTAGTTTTATAACTCATATTTAAAAAAAAAGTCAACTTCACAAGAAATTATAACGATTGAAGTTGTAAACATAACCCCAAACTATATTCTACACTGGGTTTACAGATGATGGGTGAAATCAGCTGTTATATTATATGTTACTCACGTACGTACGATCGCTTTTATAGGAGTTGATGTTCCCCTATATTGACAAGAAATAGACAAATAACTTAAAGTCAATGTCATTAAAACAAATGTCTTTAAACCATTTGTGACGCGCACGGGTATAGAGTCAAGGCAATGAATACAGAAACTATAAGAAGCGCAATCCCCATGTTAAAAAATTCAGCCCAGTTTTATTTGAATTTGACGAGGTTGCCACGGCGTTCACTAGGTAGCGGAAACGCCACTGTCGACGCCGTGCCTGTGTTAGAGAGAGACAGAGAATCTAGGGAAATACACAATTAATTTCTCTCTTCCTTGTCCAAGGCAACGAGTTTCCATTTGTTTGTAGCTATAATATTTTAAGTATATATAATATAATTTGAATTTTTCCGGCTAGTAAATTAATGAATAACTACCCATAAAACATTAATCACAACATTATTTTTAAAATGCAAATGAAAATTATCAGAATATTGGTAAAAGTACTGTCAACATATTATAATAATAATTTTGAAAATACATCATCATACATGGGAATAAAACTTTAATAAATTGTTTTCTGTAATTAATAAAATATAATTTTAAAAACAAGTTATAAATTATGTCTTTAAAAAAAGTTTTTATTCTGTTGAAGAGTATTTACATTATTGATGAGTTATCTGAATCCTACTAATATTAATAATGTGAAAGTTTGTATGTTTGTTTGTTTGACTGACAATCACGCAAAAAGTACTGGATGGATTTGAATGAAATTTGGCACACATATAGATCATGACCTGGAATGAGACATAGGCTATAAATCATATTGATTTAAGGGTTGAATCAACCCCTAAAACAATAAATATTTATTATTATACATCCATTAAGACTGGAAAGATGGAATTTGGTACATTTATTTCTTACAAGGTACATATAAAATGTAAACTATTTTTGCATTTTACGCTGTGCTGCTAAGGGGTGAAATTGTAATAACAACCCCTGAAACAATACAAATTAATTATTGTACTTCCCATAAAGCTAGAGAGTTCTAAATTGGTACATTCATTTCTTAAAAGATATATATAAAAAGTAAACCATATTTGTATTTTTCAGTGTGCTGCTAAGGGGTGAA
>JAGFPH010001036.1:154159-173734 GCA_018207615.1 Philaenus spumarius | reverse complement strand
AAAAGTAAACCATATTTGTATTTTTCAGTGTGCTGCTAAGGGGTGAAAATGTATTTTAAATGCACAAGTATTTACAGGCATTCTTAACCAGTTCAAAACTATATATAAAAAAAACCAAATACCACTCACTGACTGACTGATTCACTCATCACGATTTCTCAAAAACTACCGAACGGGTTGCAATAAAATGTGTTATGTAGCTTCCTCTAGGTGTTCGCTAAGAAAAGTTTTGCAAAAATTAGAAAATTTAGGGGTTTTTTGGGGGGGTCAAAGTTACTAGAAAAAAAACAGCAAACGGATTGGAATGAAATTTGGTATGTAGCTTACTCTAGAGCCCTATGTGCTCCCTAAGAAAGTTTTCCAAAAAATTCTAAATTTTAGGGTGGTTTGGAGGGTCTAAGTTACTAAAAATCCCCATAAGAAACACATAGTGTACTATATTTATTGATATGTTTTTGTTGCTAATATACATTTAACTTTGATTTGTCTATCCGTGCAAAGCCGCATCGGGGTGAAAATGTAATAACAACCCTTAAAACAATAAACATAAATTACTATGCGGCGAAACTTTGGACCGTGTGCGAAGCCACGGGTACAACAGCTAGTATTTAAATAAAACAAATAAAATTTGATTTCACCACGTATTTTGTCGCAATTATTTATGGTAACACTATGTAGTAAGAAATCAAACACCAACATATGAGTAAATTTCTTTAATAACTAAAATTTAAATGGCTCATCTGATTTCTTATAAAATTTAATTCTAATAAGGATTATAACTTCAATTTTCTGTAAAGTAGCATACACCATTACATTCCAACTATATTTTCATCAAAGAATACATTTTTTTATGTTATACGGTATACACTTCTATTAAGAATTAATTGATAAAACCTTTGTATATTTTGAAAACAAATTTCAAAAAATGTTTACTACATTTACGTAGGCCTAAGCCTAAAGTTGAACTTGTTTCTTCTGTTACTGAACATTTTTTGTTTCTTTAGCTAATAACTTTGCAAATTTTCCATCAATGAATTTTTTACCGGCACATATAAATTCTATTCTTTGTCATAATATAAAGAGCTATAGTATTATTTGTCGTTTTCTATACAGAATAATAAAATAAAGTTAATACACTTAAATGTCATTTTATATAGTTTGCTATGCCATATTTATGTTGTCATTGTTATTTTTCTTTCGGTAATTATGTGTTACTTTGTCATACTATAAAGAGCTACAGTATTATTTGTTGATTTCTATACAGAATAATAACGTAAAGAAAATACACTTAAATGTAATTTTATATAGTTTGCTAAGCCATGTTGATTGAATGGTAAACAATGTTTAGATTAAAATAAAACCTACTGTAAAAACTAAACCACTTGAGCTAATTTTTTGAAAAAGTATGTTTTATAAAATTTAACTTATTGGCTCAAACTTTTACGCTTACACTTCGTCTCTGACCAAAAAACAAAAACGTTTCTCTCAGAACAACTTTTTCGTGTCACAATTTAAAGTTCCATATTAAATCTTAGCTTTGGAAATTTATGTATACCTTTAAAGAATTTGTATAATTAATAATTTTTATAACAATATCATCCCACACTAATATTCTGTTAGTGTGTAAAATTTCAAAGAAATCGGTGTGTTGCAAGTGTTCAAAACAACAGTGTATTTGAAACACGAGCATCATCTCCGAGCCGTTTTGGCTTTCTAGACCTTCCCAACATGCACACTTCATTATTTCATACTGTATACAGGCGATGGGACAGTCTATTTTATTCTGTGGTCGCTGGACTCGCTGGTGCGATGGCAAGGGGTTGGAGGGGAGTGTGCGACACTGGCGCCGAAAGCCTGCGCCTCGTTGCGGCCGCCGTGTCAAGCTTGTTTTGGCGCGAATAAAATCGGCTGACTATTCTCCATATACATTGCGCTTCTTAGGCCCGGTTCTACAATCTCCCGATAAGTGTCCGACAAGTTCCAGATAGCGCTAACCTCCCGACAAGTGGAAAAAATGCGTTCTACAATCTCCCGATAACTCTTGTCGGCAGGATAAAGTTGGCTATCCTACGGATAAAGTTGTCGGCAGGTTAAAGTACCCGATAAGAAGTTATCCGCCAGATAAAAGTATTGAATTGTACTGTATAGTAGTTTTTATTGACCCACCATTTTAAACTAATACCTAAATATGTCTATTTATGAAGACTTTGTTGAAATGTTTGATGATGATGATCAAGAAATAGTACAGTTTATTGCTCGACCTAGAAATAATAAAGTTTTTAGAGATAGGATTTGTCACTTTGATTTTTGGAACGACAAAGAATTTTTCGATCGGTTTAGGTTAACCAAAGGAACAGTTAAATTGCTTGTTGAAATTGTTGGAGAAATTTTACAGTGAAATTCTCAGTCCTTTTCCTTTTTTGTTCTCCCATCCTTAAAAGTAGTGAACAAATTTAAAGCGCTAATAAATATAAATAACTTATTTTAATAAAAAGTATTTAACCTCAAATATTCAGTTCACAAATCACATTCACAGAAAAACATTACTTACTTTAATGTTTAATAAATAATTGGTCTCTTCAAAATTGAAATTCTGTTAAAATAAAATTTATCTAACCTCAAATGTTTACTTGTCAAAAATAGAAACAATACTAATCACAAAAATAATCGTTAATTTAATTTTGTAAAAAACCTCAAATATTTATTTTAATATCAGGTGAACTTTTATAATGTTAATAGTTACAATCGGTTACAATCTAAGATATCAGAAAGAACTTCACCTCAAAATAAAAAATAGTACGCTTTTAAAAACAAAACTAGTTCGTCTTTCAGTCACTTGAAATATTTCTAAACATATTTGGACCAATCACAATCAACAAAGTGTACCAACCTAAATGTAAAATTGTAAATCTGTCAGGTAAGTCACAGATAAGTTACGGACAGTTGTCGGGAGGATTAAAACACATTGAAGAACGCAAAATACTTATCGGGTGGATTTGTCGGCAGGTTAAAGTTATCCGGCGGATAACTAACTGGAACTTTATCGGGAGATTGTAGAACCGGGCCTTATAGTTTCTGTATGCATTGGTCAAGGTCTCTAGATAGGAAAGGTTACCTCATAGTCATGTAAACAAACTCAAACCCCTCGACCCGTTCCCTGTCCAGTGACGTCATTATAGTATAAAAACACCGCGCTACCATTAAAGATGTATGTTTCGTCGTACAAATCACCTCATTTTTTAAAAAATAGATGTATTAAACTATTTTTGGGGTTGCAGTTTTTTTAAAATGATACTTAAGTTACACATTTCAACATTTGTAATAATTGTAAGAATATATCTTAACCTTTTCAAAAACATTATGTTTATGTCATTAATTTGCAATTTACAATAATAACAAAAGTATAATCATACAAATTTTAATTTATATTTTTACTGACTAAAATTTAAAATAAAAAGCAGTCATTAAAATTGTATTTAATATTTTTTACAGAATAAAAAAGAAAAAAATGCAATCACGATAATACATTTTAATCTATATAATAAAAATTAAATGCTATTCGTTGGTAAGCATCACTTGAGAACGGCTGGACCGATTTTGCTATTTTTTGTTTTAAAATGTTCCTAATAGTCCGAATTAGGTTTTTATGAAAAGACATTTTTGTGTGGGGTAACGTAAATACAGTGTGGGGTAACTTTTTAACTTATTTTTTTAAACTAAATGTAACAAATAAAAACTAATGTTTAACTTTAATTTTCTTTCAATTCGTGTGTTCTGTCCGGACGAGCTGAAGTCTCGAAAAAGTGTTGAAATGGGGTTGCTACCCCTATAAAATAAATACAAATTAAACTACGGTACCTTCCTACAAGATGTAAACCTAAAATTATGTAATATTAAGGTATTTTTAAGAGAATACAAAACTATTTGCAATTTGATTATTAAGTCAGTGGGATAACTACCCTTAAAATTAAATTAAGCAATAGGGAAGCATTGCGGGTCGACTAGTTTGTAATACGGTAATAAATAAAAATACGATCTAACAAATTTTAATTTATATTTTTTTAAATAGTAAAATGAGAAATATTTAGCATGGTAACTACTTATTTGCTAATTTGTAATAATAATAAATACGGTATAATAATAATAAACTCACTTATACAATGTTAAATGTTATGGCCTATGTCATCAGTCTTTGAAGCTTTTGAAGTCTAAAACACTTCTAAAACACTTTATATACACTAATTTAGAAAAAGTTTAAGTTTAAACAAAAAACACAAGCCGTCAAACATTCACAAATAATGAGTACGCGTATAAACGTAAACGACAGAGCTTTGATCACTGTTTAGTTATACTAATAACTACGTCACAGCCCCCACTCCACTTTTTTTTGATATTTCCCGAATGAGGTAACCTTTCCTATCTAGAGACCTTGGTATAGAGTTACCCAGCGCGTCACTTCATCGAGTCATAGACCAACGCGATGTATCTACAGGTTAGGGATCTTTGTTTTTGGGCACGGGCCAACCAGAGACGTCCACGCCCGTAAACGAGAGTTGAACGCTCTCTCCCCTTCTCTCTACATTGTCACTGCACCAAGAACGATACGGCAACCCGGAATTATTAATTATAATTTGTGCGTCTTGTGAAAAACATAAAATGACGGGCTAGTAGAAAGCCGGTGACGGCTACCATCGCAAACGGGGGCCAAGTGACAGATTGTGTCTCGTGAGTAGGATAGGCGTTACGTGTTAACCCAAATGTTTGGTTAGGCCGACGCCATGGGTAGTGTGTAAATTGTGCTAGATCATAGTATTACTGTAGTAGTAATTTAGAAACTAGTTGTAGTGCTTGTCAAAGATGGTTATTCCTGAGTGTGTGGTTATTTAACGTAAGTGGCATTTACTGGGTTGAATGCAATCTTTATGCATTTGAGTTTATACTTCAAAGTGCCTGTGTGGGCCGGGCCTAGTAACGTATTCATGGTCCCGGACTTGTAACTTCCCGTTACACATTCTTAGGAAAGTGAATATGATTTCTAATGAAATTCATCTATTAACAATCTGTTTAACTAACAGCTGTTAGATTGTTTACATTCTATAAGCGAGTGTAATCTATCACGCAAATAAATGAAATTAAATCAACTTAAAGCGTTATAAACGAACGTAAACAAACAAACAAAATTAACTGAATTGAATCAGATAAGCACTCCTAACGGGTCAGCAAATTATTTAAGTTTATCTCTAAACGACAACAAATAGAACATTTTGCAATATCAATAACATCAAATCATTATGAACGGACAGTACGTATTAAACAGTAATTCTATTTTAAACCACCAACTCTGCTGATTATCCTAAACATAGTGTGATACAGAAATGACACCACCAATAATAGAAATCTGTCTGGAATTGTTGCATACAAAATTAATTATAAACGTCCGTTATCATCTAACTGCAGTTATAGCAACATTTAACATGTATTAATAACTGTATAACAGAGCGGAGGTGTACAATTTATTGGATTAAATCAACAACAAATCGTTTGTGGTAACAGCAAAATTAAATTAAACAGCTTCCATAATGTGTACGTTAGGACGTTACAGTAGTTAGAAATGGTGATATATTCAACACTAGGGGGCTCTGCCCCTGCGGTGACATACGGTGATGTTAATTATTGAATTAACAGATAATAATAATAACACCACTGTAAGCTGCAAAATAAGAATTGAGAATGTTTTTAATATCTTATACACGAGGCATTCAATCTGTTAATTCAATAATTGCAGTAAAACCGCACAAGTGAGATAACAACGACCAATATCTGGAGCGATCACGGTAGCTCAGTAGGCAGAGCATTACGACGGAAACTTTAAGGTCCCGGGTTCAACTCCCGGTCCTGGTCAATGTTTTTTCACTTGCAATTTAATTATCTTTCCTTTATAATAAGGGTTTAGGATTAATAATAACCCCAAAGCTAAGATGGTAAATACTGTTAAATGTTCAAATCAAATTATTTTTAATATTTTATAACAGCAGTTAAAATAAAGGTTAAAAAAACCAGCACGGCTCAGGTCTACACTTTAATGAAAACCTATCCTAAAAGTTAGAAATACAATGTTTGAAATTAGCTGTATATGGAAATATTAGACCAAGCAGCTGTTTTATCTGTTATTTTATTCAATTAGTTGCAATGGTAATAAGTAAATGCATGTGTTGGTTCATCAGTCTAGGCCTAACCAAAGAATTTTCCCGACTAAATTTACAAATATTAAAATAAGAAATGTTTTTATCAACATGAATTCTAGCCTATGTTACTCAAGGAGGATAGTGTAATGTTTTATTAGTAAAACTATTTTTTCATTTGGTTCAGTAGTTCCAGAGATTACCCCTCCACATACAAACAAACAGATTGTATCTATTTATAATATTAGTATAGATAAGCCTAGTCTCTAGGTTTATGTACCCTTAGTGTTTAGTCTTTTGATAACGGGAGTTGATTTACATTACCAAAACTTCGTGTATTGATTTTAATACACAAATGATGGTAATTGTCCGAAAAAAAACAATTCCAGGTTAATTCCTTTACAAATATTATGATTTTGGAATTAATAGCCAGTAATAACAAGTTATGGGAATGCGTAAAATACCAGAATAATTTCTGAGCAAATTATTAAGTCATCCTTAAGTTTTATGGTGACGTTTATTGTTTGTAAAATTAAATACTTAATACGCTCATTGTAAATTTTAATTTACTACCACTGGTTGTCTAGGCGCATACAATAACTGTAAACGAAATAAAAGTCTACGTTGTAACAATGAAAATTTTATTTATTTATTATCGTGATAGTAAAAGAAGTAACGGTTTATTGGGAAATTTTGCATTTTAGTGGTACTAATTGCGGAAGGAACGTTATATTTGAATTATTGTTAACATTTTTAACTTCTCTGTCCTGCTTTGTCTACCATTCTGGCGCACAACTTCAGACACAATGCAATGATTCCGCTATGAATACAAAATTATCGGCGGTGCTAATTCTGTAAAACCATGCTCAGTGTAATCGATACTTGATAGTCGGTGGTTTAAAATGATTTGCTGTTAATTGCACATTATTTAGTTAATATCTGTGTCGCGTAGTGTTTGTGCATTTGCATAATTGCTGCATTCATTGCAGGAGGAATATATATAGAGTAGAATTGATGTTAAAGCGGGGGCTTGATTGTGGTGACTGCGAGAAGCACTGGATCGTTCAGACGGACAGATCCCTTAACACGTTCAACTGGTACGCAAATTTCGTATTTCCTATACTAGGAGCTGACCTTTTATTTTTTATATTTATAGCTTAAATGGGTAGAAATTTCTTTATTTGCGAATTTCCATAGGGAAAATGAGCTATTGCAGTGGCCCTTATGGTAAGACCCAAGGTCGGGAGTAGAAAATGAGCACCGATCATGGTCCCCAGAACACGTTTTGGGGTATCATTAAAAATCATATATATATATGTGTGTGTGTTTGTTCGCACTCTAGCGGCCGCATTTTAAGTCCGATTTGGTTCAAATTTGGTACACATGTTGGTTTTCTACGTCGCTCGGACGAGTTCGTTTGCGAAAAAAATCCAACAATCGGAAGCACGTTTTTTGACAGGAAGTAACTATTTGTTGAGACTTTTCCTACGAGAATGAATTCGTTTTTGAGTTTTTTCTACAAATATAAAGGTAGAATGTTATTCTGCACATTTTGTTTTTTTACGCGACCTTATAGCTAGCTTGGTTTCCCCCAAAATCGATCAAAACGTAAAATACCATAGAAGTAAGCCTACCCGGTTCAAAGCCATGTGGGGAATTCTCCCGTGGGTTTGGCGTGCGAAGCACGCAATGTTTTGTATGTGAAAGATACTCCTAACATTCGGAATGGCGTGCGAAGATAATACCAATACACGGAATGGCGTGCAAAGCACGCAATGCATTGTGTATTGAAGATACTCCCAATATGCGGAATGTCGTGCGAACCATTTTGCAGCTATTCAGCACCGTCGTGAATAGACCTATTTCCCAAATTGTTGGTTGAAACCCTAAAACATAGGCCTATAAACTTAATTTTGGAAATTTGGTCACCTCATGTCAGCGGTTCAGCTGCGTGGTCAAATTATTTTTTATTTTTGAACATATCTGCGTAATAATCACTAATATTTTAAAGCGGACGCACATGTGCGTCCATAGCACATAGGCTTAAAATTGGTGTATTGAAACACGCACTGCTATGTGCATTGAAAATACACCCAATAAGGGGTTGGCGTGCGAAGATTACGGGTGAAATTAGCTGTTATATCAATACGTTACTCACGTACGTACGTACGTTCACTTTTATAGGAGTTCTTCGCACACTTCTTCCCAATAAACCCTTTCGGAAACTGAGATTTCTTAAAAGATGTTGTCAATAGTTTAGGAGTGAAACAATATGGTTTCAATTAAAATGAAGTACAGTATTCCAACTGATTCGTTACACTGTATTATATACTGTTAAACCTTTAACGATTATCAATTTTACATTAGGTTAGATGAACGTTAAAATTTAAAACTGAAAAAAAAAACTTTTAAAAACACTCTAAACACACAAACCAAGTTGCAAATATTTACTACAAATTGTAAGTACTGTATAATCGAACAACACACCGTGAACTGAGCTTAAATATTTACACAATCAAGTAAAAACAGTTTTCAGTTATTTTCACAGATCAGTTATGCATGAAAGTGTTCCAAAGTGAAATGAATACAGACAATATAACTGTTAAATCAATAGGAAGACTCCTCCATCACGTTTGCTAAAGTAGGATTCATAAAACAGAAACTGAAGTGCCATCAATCCTGTCTGATGACGTCAGACAATGTTCCTGCAGGAATTGTGAGTGCATAATTCAGACATGAAGAAGGATTTGACAGACGTATTTCTTGCTTGCACAAACAGAGGCGCTAGGTTTCTATGTCATCCGGACCTGAATGATATATATTGAAATAAAATGACAGAGTTTGTTCTTATATGGAGTAGGAGACAAGTGAAAGGGCGTGGCAGCTCCCAAACACGGTATTACCATGCACAGCACTCATAGAAAACACACTCTTCATCAGTTCAAACGTTTGAAACACTTACAATACCTCGGTTTAAAAAAAATAGTATTTTTGTTTGAAAAACCAATAGACAAATCTGGATATAATTCCACACACATATATACAAATAATGTATTTATAAACTGTAAAAATATGGGCCCCTTATTATAAATACTATTCTGGAGGAACTACATTATATTATTTAGTTCGATTTTTGAGGTGTGTATATATATATAAATATACAATTTAAAATAATACAAAACTGTACTCCTATATTAAATTGATACTTCATACAGTTGTTATAAATGATATAAACAACACAATACTAAAATTTTACGTCGATCAAAAAATTACCCCCGATTTTAAGATAAATAGAGTAATGTTTACAATATTGGTTGAAATTAAAGATGTACCTGGATATTTTTTGACAATAATTGCTGGTTAACCGTGCAGACCTTTGCTAAAAACATTGTATCTCTAAAAAGTATCGACCGATCTAGATGAATCTTCACACACAAACAGCCAAAAGGTGTATATATACACTGTAAAAATATGGGACCTTTATTAAAAATACTTTTCTGGTAGAACAACATTATATTATTTAGTTCGATTATTGAGGGATCTGGAACTATATATTAAATTTAAAAAAGTGCAAAACTGTACTCCTATCAAATTTATATTTTATACAGTTGTTATAAATAATAAAAACAACACAATACTAAAATTTTATATAATTCAAAATATTAACCCCGGTTTTATTATAAATATAGTAACATTTACAATTTAGGTTGAACATAAAGATGTACCTGGATTTTTTGACAAAAATTGCTGTGTAACCGTGCAGACCTTTGCTAAAAACATTGTATCTCAGTAACTTATCAACCGATCTGGATGAATCTTCACACACATATACCTAAAGGACGTATTTATATACACTGTACAAATATGTCCGGTGATATTCAAATACAGAGCAAAATTTGCTTAACAAATTGCAATTTCCATGCCGTTGTAAAAGCTGCAGTTATGTACATTAAATTTAACGACCCGTGTATAAACGTGTTGGACCGAAGCTACTGTTAGTATTACTTACTGTTTGAAATGTAATCCACGAATAAACTGAAATCTAACGGCCGGTTAAAGTATAACCGTGGAAAAGCAAACATTCAAATTGTTCGTTGGAATATTTAAATTCACTTTAAAAGGATTATTACATAGTACTGGGGGGGGGGGGGGATTAAATCCGAGGGACGAGAGTTTGATCAGTTTTAAGGGATGTTATTTAATAAAGTGATTCTGGAACAGCTTAGTTTTATGTAGTTTAAGTTTAAAAACGCAGAACAGTTGCTTTTAACTGTTAACATATACTTTTAGTAGTTAGAAAATATTTATTTAATAGTAAACTGATTGTTAAGTCCAAAATCACACGTAAAATAGCACAACCCACACACATTCTTTGTATCTCTATTTTAAATTATAATATCCAAACAAAGACAAACTCAAATAAAAGGGTTAAGCTAGGATTGGCGGAAAATTGTACTCAAACTGATCGTATTTATCCTAGCAGATATAATTTATATAATAATTTCAACTTGATTCTAAATTTGCCAATTCGGTTGATATGTTAATAAATCTAAATCCAAACTGATTAGAATCAAGTAATAATTATTCTTCACAACCAACTGTTTTTTAGGTTAGGTAAAAACATACACAGACAACGAAAAAGCCTTAAATTATACCAACTGTATTCTTTACTAGGACTATTTTACCGGTTTGAAATACTGCTTTCCCGAACAAGATTTTGGTAATATTTTATAACTTGAAAATTGTCAAAAACGAAGTTCATCACGGATTTTCTTTAATTCTTTTACCATCCTTGTCAAAATAAGAGCACCCTCCGGGTTAAATACGATTTGCTTATAAACCGATAGACCAATCTGGTTAAAACTACACACACATATCTACAAACGATGTACCGGGTGTCCCACGAAGAGGTCCCTATTTTTGAATTAATATATTAGATGCACCGAACACTCTACAAACCTGAACCTCAACAGTCCTAACATACACATATGTAAAAGAAATACACCTGAGTATCAGTTAATTCTGACACATTAGGACAAAATGGCGGGATATCAAAGAAATAGTACGTTTTCGTTAAAATAGTTTTATTTGCTTAAGTGTTACAACGATGTTAAGTGTTATTGAATTTTAACGATGTTACTAAGCACTAAAAAACGTTAGGGAATTAAAGATATAAGTAACTCATAAATAAATTAAATCTATTTGATCCATAAACCTTATTCAAACTGATGTCCATCGATCGCAATGCACTGATGACAACGAAATAGAAAACAGTCATACGCTTTGCTGAACAACTCTCGAGGTATCAACAACAGTTCCTCTTCGATCAACCTCATTAGTTCATCGTCTGTCTCAATGTTATGACAATAAACCTTCTCCTTCAAAAAGCCCCACAGAAAAAAGTCACAAACAGTCAAGTCTGGAGACCTGGAGGCCAGTCCATGAAGTTGCTGCCACGACCTATCCAACGGTTAGGAAGATTTTGGTCCAAAACTGCTTTGGCCACATTAGCATAATGCGGAGGAGCTCCATCCTGTTGGAAAAAAACGTCTTTCATCTCAGGCTGAGAAAGATGAGGAACTATGCAATCGCTTAAAACTGATGCATACCTTTCTCCAGTCATTGTTTGTCGGGATATGTCATGCGACAATACACCATCCTTGGTAACACAGCAGCCCAAACTGTTATACCTGTTGATTTTAATTTCTCTTCTTGTAAGATATGTGGATTTTTTGTGTTATAGTAATGACAATTATGCCTGTTTACAGTTCTGTTCGATAAAATGTCGCTTCATCTGAAAACACGATTTCTTCATGCCATTTGCTATCTACGTCAGTCTTTTCAATTATTTTCGAACAAAATTCAAATCGTCTATCAGGATCATTTTCAAGCAGTCCGTGAACTAAATGAGTTTTATAATGTTTGATTTTGTTCTTTTTGGCATACCTTTGGACAGATGACTTTGGTATCCCTGTAGCAGATTCCACCTTTCTTACTGAATTAGGCGTATTTGGAGATTCCATGAAAGCAGCACATACGATTTCTTCATTTTCTATGTTGGAGGATCTATGGTATTTTTTTTTTTTTTTTGTATTGACCCCGTTTCTAGTAGGATAGTCTACCACTTACGAATAGATTTCCTTGACGGTGGAACTACACCTGGGTACCTTTCCCTAAAACACCTTATTGCTTCATAATCATTTTCAAAGGCAATAGCCCAGGAACAACATTTCACTTTTTGCTCAGTTGAAAACGGCATTGTACATAAGACACTTTACAATGCAACTTAATAACAAATGAGAATGTTTATTACCAAATATGTTCATTGTTGTGGATACACGCAGTCAGCTGATAAATTTAAAATAGTCTAAACAGCTGTAGCTGTTCCTATTCTAAATAAAAGTAGGTTTACCCTTAAAATACGATTGCTGATTTTGTTGTTTTTTTGTTTTTCCGCCATTTTGTTTGGATCAGTCAGAATTAACTGATACTCAGGGGTATTTCTTTTACATATGTGTTAGTCACGACTGTAGAATTTCAAGTCTGTAGCGTGCTCTATACGTCTGTCATGTCAATTCAAAAATAGGGACCTCTTCGTGGGACACCCGGTATATAACCCATGCAAAACTATGGGCAACCTATTATAAATACTTTTCTGGGCGAACAACGTTATAAGAGTTAGTTTGATTTTTGAAGGGTGTGGAACTAAATATACATTTAAAAAAATACGAAATTGTACTCCTATCTATATATATCTACTCCTATATTTCATACAGTTGTTACAAATAATGAAAACACAATACTGAAAAAAATAGATCGTTCAAAAAATTACCCCCGATTTTAGTGTAACATTTACAATGTAGGTTGGAAATAAAGATGTACCTGGATTGTTTTGACAAAAGTCGCTGGTTAACCGTGCGTGCAGACCTTTGCTAAAAACCTTGTGTCTCTACAACTTATTAACAGATCTGGATGAATTTCACACACATATAACCAAAGGATGTATATATATATACTGTACAAATATGGGCCCCTATTAGGAATTCTTTTCTGCGGGAACAACATTATGTTTAGTTGTTATGGAAAATCATATTTGTAAATTATCAAATAATTAATGGATAATATAATCTTTTACTTATAATAATTAGAAACGAATCTATGTCAAACCGTTTTTTCCTAAATCGTTTATTCCTATAAACGATTTAGAAAAAAAACTATTACATTTGGCTTACAGGCCTGAAGGGGGCTTGTCAAGAGATACAATGTAACCACGATTATATACAATTTTAATGAAAACCAATAAACGGATCTGGATAAAACTTTACACACATATAAACATAGGATGTATATATACACTGTACAAATATGGGCCCCATATTATAAATACGTTTTTGGGGGAACAACATTATATTATTTAGTTCGATTTTTGAGGGGTTTGGAACTATATATAAATTTGTTTCAATACAAAACTGTACTACTATCAAATTGATACTTCATACAGTTGTTATAAATGATAAAAACAACACAATACTAAAATTTTACATTTATAAAAATTAACCTCGATTTTATATAAATAGCGTAACATTTACAATGTAGGTTGAAAATAAAAATGTATATGGAGTTTTTTCACAAAAATTGCTGGTTAACCCGAGCAGACCGTTGCTAAAAACCTTGTATCTAAAACCTTCCAACCGATCTCGATGAATATTCACACACATATAGACGTACCTGGATTTTATTGACAATAATTTATGGTTAACCGTCAGACCTTTGCTAAAAACCTTGTATCTCTAAAACGTATCGACTGATCTGTATGAATCTTCACACACATACAACCAAAAGATGTGTTTTTACACTGTAAAATATGGGCCCCCTATTATAGGCTAAATACTTTCCTGGGGGAAGAACGTTATATTATTTAGTTTGACTTTTAAGGATTGTGTAAGTATGTATAGAATTTAAAAAAATACAAAACTATACTCCTCCTATCAAATTGATACTTCATACAGTTGTTATAAATGATGAAAACAACACAATACTCTAATTTTAGATCAATCAACAAATTACCCCCGATTTTAAGATAGAGTAACGTTTACAATGTAGGTGGAAAATAAATATGTATCTGGATTTTTTGATAAATATTGCTGACCAATCGTGCAGTTGTTTGCTAAAAACTTTGTTTAAACTTAGTTTTTAGAAACTTTATGATTGAAAAATGCAATAAAATAGTTTATGCAGCGTGTTCTACCATTTTTATTGAAAACTCAATTTTTCTAAATTTGCAACTTTGAGTGCTTATAACTCGAAAACGAAGGCATCTATTGGAAATTTTTCTTAAAATTTCACATTTAAATAAACTGTCACAAGACCAGCACCCCATTTATAAACATAAAGTTGGCTTCAGTATGGAGGACAATAATGCCAGTACCACCAAAATGTTGGATTTTAAAAACTAATTCGCACAAGCTTCTTCCGCCAAGCACGTCCAGTTACGGGATATAATACCGTTTCCATACTTTAAAAACACCCTGTGTATATGTAACAATGACACCCCAAAACGTGTTCTGGGAATTGTGATCGGTTCTCATTGACTACCCCCAACCTTAGGTCTCACCATAAGAGGCACTGCAATAGCTCATCGTTCTTAAGGAAATTTACTAATACAATTTGAAATTGATCATTTTGAACATGCCACTGAACGAACTAAAACAAAATTATACAAGTGTACACTTTTCTGACGAATATTACTTGTATATTTCTATTACTAAAGTTCTACAGATCCGTAAAAAGGACAGAAGAGAGTGCAACTGCAATTATCATCGTATCTCAAATACAACAAACTAAACCTATTTAACTTGTATACAGATTGTATGGGATTTGTATATTCAGCAGTCCTGTGATATTGAAACACAGAACTGATTTTGCTTAATAAATTGCAATTTCCATGCCGCTGTAAAAGCTGCAGTTATGTACATTAAATTTAACGACCCGTGTATAAACGTGTTGGACCGAAGCTGCTGTTACCATTACTTGCGGATTAAAATGTAATCCACGGTTAAACTGAAATCTAACGGCCGGTTAAAGTTTAACCGTGGAAAAACAAACATTCAAATTGTTTGTTAGAATATTCAAATACACTTTAAAAGGATTATTACTAAATATTGGGGAAGGGGGGATTAAAGCCGGGGGACGAGTGTTGGGGTGGTTTAAAGGATGTTATTTAATAAAGTGATTCTGGAACAGAGTAGTTTTATATAGTTTAATTTTAGTACTGTAAAGTTAAAAAATACAGAGCAGTTGCTTTTAATTGTTAACATATACTTTTAGTTGTTATATAAGTATTTATTTCATTGCAAATTTATTGTTAAGTCCAAAATCACACGTAAAATAGCATAACCCACACACATTCTTTGTATCTACATTTCAAACTAATATCCATGACGAACTATCACGAAAATTTGTTTTACTAAACTTCTAATTGGTGCTGAGCGGAGCGAGAGGAAGCTACATACCAATAAATGTCATTTCAATCCGTTCGGTAGTTTTTGAGAAATCGTGATGAGTGAGTGAGTGAGTGGTATTTCGCTTTCATATACCGTATATAGATTATATTAAAGAAAGATATAAATATTATCTTTTAATTACATTTTATTTCATATTGATAGACCAAATGATTTAGAAGTTATTAATATTATAGTGAAGAAGTTAATAATTCGACCACGCAGCTGAACTGTTGACGTGAGCTGAGCAAATTTCAAAAATTAGGTTTATAGGCCTATGTTTTAGGGTTTCAACCAACAATTTGGGAAATAGATCTATTCACGGCGGTGATGAATAGCTGTAAAATGGTTCGCACGCCATTCCGCATATTGGGAGTATCTAAATTCACAATGCATTGCGTGCTTCGCACGCCATTCCGCATGTTGGGAGTATCTCCAACTAAGCATTGCGTGATTCGCACGCTATTCCGAATATTGGGAGTATCTTCAACACACAAAGCATTGCGTGCTTCGCACGCCAACCCCCGTATTGGGAGTGTCTTAAATACACAATGCATTGAGTGCTTTGCAGGCCAACCCAACGGTAGAATCCACCGCATGGCTTTGAACCGTGTACTTCTGTATTATTTTACGTTTTAATTGATTTTGGGGAAACCAAGCGAGCTATAAGGTCGCGTAAAAAAAAACAGAATGTGCAGAATAACATCTTAAATTTATATTTGACAAAAACCTCAAAAACAAATTCATTCTCATAGGAAAAATCTCAAAAAATAGTTTTTTTAATTGCTTTTTCTTGTATATTGATATTTAGAAGTTATTAATATTATAGTGAAGAAATTAATAATCGAATATGTTTATATGTTATACGAAAATGTACGAATGTTTCCGATGCCAAACGAATAGGTAGCTTTTCTTTAAATTTGTATAAACGAATATATTGATGATAAAAGGTTGTATTTATATACAGTTTATAACCTTAAAGCAAATCTTACAACGTATATAACATACATTAGTTCTATAACTCATATTTAAAAAAAAACAAATTAACAAGAAGTTATAATGATTGAAGTTGTTAAACATTACACCAAAGTATAATCTAAGCTTTCTTTGTAAGTATTGCAGATGATGGGTGAAATCAGCTGTTATGTTATACGTTACTCACGTACGTACATACAATAGTTGATTTTCTTATATTCGATATATGCGTTATGTAAACCTCTCTCTAAGTTAGAGCCAAGTGAGCAGCCACTTCGTAACAGAAGGAAGAAAACAATTTAAAAGTTTGCTTTGTGATTTGAAAGGGATGAATCGTGAACAGAGAAGGTGATGAAGTGTTAGGCCTACCTGCAAGAGAGAGAGAGGGAGAGAGAGAGAGAGAGAGAGAGAGAGTCTGGGAAAGCAGTTGATTGAATCCCGGTGTTTAATGAATTCCGAGTTTAATTTCTGCCCGTCTGGGAAGAGTTATGCAAATACCGCAACTGGAGTAGGCCTAATGAGGAGGGTAGGCTATGGACGTACGCTGTACAAATATAGAATACTTTATGTTTGAAAGTATATTAATATATTTGCTTTATTTTAAAGAATAATAAATGAAGTAAAGAGAAAAAAATGAGAAGAAAAGAAAATATTATAAGTAAAATATGGAGGAAACAAAATTAATAATTTACCAATTATTGGGAGTATTGGGAGTATTTTCAATACACAATGCATTGCGTGCTTCGTACGCCAAACCCCGTATTGGGAAAGTTTTCAATACACAAAGCATTGTGTGTTTCGCACGCCAACCCCCGTATTGGGAGGATTTTCAATACACAGTGCATTGTGTGCTTCGCATGCCCACCCCCGCATTGGAAGTATTTTCAATACACAGTGCATTGCGTGCTTCGCACGCCAACGCCCGTATTAGAAGTATTTTCAATACACATTGCATTGTGTGCTTGACACACCAATCCCCGTATTGGGAAAGTTTTCATTACACAGAGCATTGCGTGCTTCACACGCCAACCCCCGTATTGGGAGTATTTTCATTACATACAGCATTGCGAATGTTAAGCCTTTGTGATATGGACGCACATGTTCGTTCGCTTTAAAATATTAGTGATTGTTACGTAGCAAGGTTCAAAAATAGAAAATAAAGTAATTTCTACTCATTTAGGCTATAAATATAAAAAATAAAACGTCAGCTCCTAGCGTAGGAAATACGAAATTTGCTTAGCAGTGAACGTGTTAATAGTTTGACGACAGTTGTAAAGCTCAAAGTACACGCTAATGCTAACGGTATAATCGAAGCTAATATATCACGTAAAGCTGGTTTAAGTAGGAACACTTAACACGAAAGTTAAAGCAGCAACTCTATTAACATGAATACTAAAGTCTAATTATAGATACTTGTACCTGAACAGCTTAGAGTTGTTTCAACACTTGCAATGTGAATGTATGTAAAAGCAGGGCGGGAAATAAACAGCTGTGAAGAGTTAAGTCTAGTTAGCATTCAGAGAACTAGATCCTACCTTTATTGAGGTTGTTTGACTCTATTGTGCAAGTCCCACATACCTGTAACATACGAAATAATGTAATTAGTAAAGCAGTAGTTGTTTTTAATATATTGAAACAAAAGAAAGATTAACTATACTGTACTATAAGTATATCAGTTATGTTTTTTTTTTGGAACAGGACGATATATTCAATGCAGAGGTTTTGTCGTTTTCAACCGAATCCTTACGTTATTGACCAGCAGGTTAGGTCTAGAGTTTATGGCATACATTTTGGACCAGGCCATCTTAGACGTCCTCTTGGTGAACTGATGCAACTATCGAAATCACTTTAAATGGATTATCCGTTTACAAATTGTCTTGATTTTAATTTAGCAACAAAGAAGGTAACAAATTCAATAATTCCATCACGCAGCAGAACCGCTGACGTGAATTGAGCGAATTTCCAAACAATTGATGTTATGTTTTAGGGTTTCAACCAACTATTTGGGAAATCTGTCTACTCACGAAGACGCTGAATAGCTGCCTGTGTGTACGAAATGTATTAGTAGAATGTGTTTGCATATCAATCTCCAGACCCAGCCGGAAGCACGTTTTTAAACAGAAAATAAAATTTTTTTTTATATTTTTCCTACTATAATGAAACATGTTTAGGGTTTTATCTAAAAATTTATGGCGGTAATTATTCCGTATATTTGGGTTTTATACGAGACCTTATAGCTCGTTCGGTTTCCCCAAATTCAAGCAAAACGTAAAATACCGCACAACTGCAATACATGTATCGTAAAAACGAACGTACGAGCAAAGCGAAACAGACGTGTATTTCGTACACGCCGACAATTAACCGCCTCATGAGTACACAAATTTCCGAAATATTCGGTTGAAACCCCAAAACATATAAAAAAACTAAATTTTTGCAAATTGGGAGTATTTTCAATACATAGTGCTTTGCGTGCTTCGCACGCCAAAACCCATATTGGGAGTATTTTCAATGCACAGAGCATTGCGCGCTTGGCACGCCATACCCCGTTAGGGGGTATTTTCAATACACAGTGCATTGCGTGCCTAGCACGATAACCCCCGTTAGGGGGTATTTTCAATACACAGTGTATTGCATGCTTCGCACGCCAACCCCCATTTAGGGGGTATTTTCATACACAGTTCATTGCGTGCTTCGCACGTCAACCCCCGTATTTGTTAGTATTTTCAATACATAGTGCTTTGCGTGCTTCGCACGCCAACCCCCATTTAAGGGTTATTTTCAATACACAGTGCATTGCGTGCTTCCCTTGCCAACCCCCGTATTGGGAGTATTTACAATACACAGTGCATTGCGTGCTTCGCACGCCAACCCCCGTGTTGGCAGTGTTTTCAATACACAGTGCATTGCGTACTTTGCAC
>JAGFPH010001036.1:126618-154149 GCA_018207615.1 Philaenus spumarius | reverse complement strand
CAGTGTTTTCAATACACAGTGCATTGCGTACTTTGCACGTCAACCCCCGTATTGGGAATAGTTTCAATACACAGTGCATTGCGTGCTTCGCACGCCAACCCCCGTATTGGAAGTATTTTCAATACACAGTGCATAGTTTTTGAGTCATTGAGTAAATGGTATTTGCTTTTATGTATACAGATCATAGCCTACATTAGTTATATAACTAATATACAAAATATAATCAGTTTCCAGACATTATAGGAAGTTTGTTTAAAATTGTAAACATAACCTCAAAGTATAATCTAGGATTTGTTTAGGTATTACAGGCGACAGGTGAAATCAGCTGTTACACTGTTTCGTTACTAACGGATGTACGTACAATCACAATTATGTTAGTTGATTTAGTTAAAACTTTGATTGAGATCTTGTTTATCAAATTATAATAGACATTTGCTTAGTCAGGTTTAATGACTTTCTCACAGAGCAAACGCCGACATTAATATACAACAAAGAACCGTTATCGTCAAAGGGTTGTTTTCAAATTGAATACCAAAAACATAAAAGGAAATTACGGGCTTTGCTTTCTGAACACGACAGAGTGCCCTTACAATTAGCAAGCTGCAAACTTGTGTATGTACTGCGAGAATCCGCTTAGTGGAATCCGTGACCGAAGCTTAGTACATTGAGTCCAATACTTAACAACTTTGAAGTCCGTTAAATAGACTGCGTGCTTCGTTGATACCTTCTGCGAGAGATTACGTTAGAATAAACATATTGTATAATGAGTCCGTGTAGGTTGTAATATACAACTATATATATATAACATATATATAATTGACCGAACGAAGCGAGGTCTCCGTTTTAACTCGACCGTTCGGCATTTCGTCTGTGTGTCTTTCTGTCTCACGATTACGTTCAAACGCCTTGACCGATTTTGATGATTTTTTGCATGAATGTTCCTTATTCCTAGGCCGAGCCATGCATATATACAGTTTTTCCCGTTTTTCATTTTTAACCCCTTAAATACAATAAAAATGGCGGCCAGACCGTTTCTTTCAGTGTAAGCTATTTTCCAAAGCCAGTTTGTGGTTTAACCGTAAGTCGAATATAAAAACTAATAATACGCTACCGGTAGCAAATTTGATTTTCAACAAAATTGTATTCTTGATTTTTTTCCGTATCTCTAACGGTAAGCTCACAAAATGGCCGTAAACTTCAAATTTCTTAAAACTCGTCCAAGTTTATGTTTTTATAAGTTTATTCTAAACCAATTCAAAAGTGTTCCGTAGCTTTTTTTTAGATAATGGTTCAAAGAATTCATATATGCCAGTAAAAAAAATGATTGAAGTAAAATTAACAAAGTTATTAGCTCAAGAAACAAGCATGTTCAATAACGAAAGGAAAAAGTTCAACTTTAGAAATACAGAAAAAGTAGTAAACATTATTGTAATTTTTTTCATAAATGTAAAAACGTTTCGCAATTTAGTTCTAAATAGAATTGTATAAAAATATTTATCAATTTCAAATTTCTTATTTTGAAAACACCAGTTTTTATGTTCCTACTACAAGACTGCTAACAAAACTAGGCAGTAATTTTTTGAAACTAGGCAGGCTAACAAACTAATTTTGAATAGTAATTTAGGAATATATCCTTTGCCCAAAAATTACGTATAATAATAACAAAGTGTAGAGGATAAGAGAGTGTAGAGAATAAATCAAAGAATTAAACTGTATACTTGTAAATTATCATTGTAAATTTCATAAAAGTATTTGTCTTAATTACAAAATGAGATGAAACAAATGAAACCTCTCGGCGATAAAGGACATACAAAAAATGACCGTTGGAAAGCGTGGAAAGTGTTGGTACATGGGTTGAGATCACCCCATCGTTTAACATCGTTTGTTTTCATTATTTCTAATATTGGAATATGGTATGGAACTGTAAATACATTGTTAAGTTTTAGCTATTTAAGTATGTAAATATTTAATTCTATGTTGTCCCTCTATAACACGATATGTTTAGCTATCTTACGCATTATTAACCGAAATAAAACACAATGCCTCTAAAAGAAAATCTTTAGCAGTTAAAGCTCAAGAAAAGAATAAAAACGAGAACTAGAAATCTCGGAATCGCGGGAATTACAAAATAATGTTTCACTGGCTAAACCTTGTGCTTACTTCCTTACTGGCACACTACTTTTAATCTAAGCTCAAAACCACATGTGTTATTTCAACGAGCGAGGTCCACTGTTCACAGAACTACTACTATAATCATTTTAAACGTATGGTAAGTGGTTTAGAGCAATGGTACCGTTAAGTATTTCCTTTGCCAGGAGCTGACCTTTTATTTTAATATTTGAAGCCTAAAGGAGTAGAAATTACTTTATTTTTTATTTTTTAACCTTCCTACGTAATAATCACTAATATTTTAAAGTGGACGCACATAAGCGTCCACAGCACATGGGCTTAAAATTTGCAACGCAGTATGTATTGAAAATTCTCCCAATACGGGGGTTGGCATGCGAAGCAAGGAATGCATTGTGTATTGAAAATATTACCAATAGGGGGGTTGGCGTGCGAAGCACGCAATGAAATGTGTATTAAAATACTCCCAATACGGGGTTGGCGTGCAATGGCACTGTGCGTCGGCCGCTTGTTGTAGTGTCCAGTGTCAAGCTCACATGTACGTCCTTGGCAGTGAACATGTTAAAAGGATTTAGATTTAAAACCCCGGTTCTGACCAGACCCCCCCCCCCTCGAAAGGTTTTCTGGCTACGGCCTTGATGCTTTGCCCTGACTGACCTGTGTAGAAACAACGCAGAGCAGAAACCACTGAAGATAAAAATACGGAAATTTGAAGGCATAAGGGGGGACACTAAGGAATGGTTTTGCGAAATTTACAAGGCAATACTTTCTTTAATATTATATCTAAATTGTATTATACTGAGATACAAGTAGGAGCACAGTTCGTGTACATTGTACATTCTTGTGCATTGACGTGTTCACATAAATCACAAGTGACGTGCGTAACATTAGCACAGGCTTCAGTGGAAACGACTTAACCTCTTCCTTAAAGTCATGACATTTCGTCATCAATCAATTTCCAAGCGACATGACATGTGCGGGATTATATACGTCGCATACTGTACTTACTGTTTGCGCTAATCCGTATTGAGTCAAATCACACACCTTTCTGCGTGGGCGAATGTTCTTCCAATTGTTTCTAATTATTCGCAACTCTACTTTCTTGTAGCTCGGTACGTTAGTTTGTGATTTCAATTCAACAAACTTTGTGTACACATAATTTCTATCAAGATTTGTATCTCCAAGTTCAACAAATACACAATACATTGCGTGCTTCGCACGCCAACCCCCGTATTGGGAGTATTTTCAATACACAATGCATTGCATGTTTCGCACGCCAACCCCCATACTGGGAGTATTTTCAATACACAATGTATTGCGTGCTTCGCACGCCAACTTTCGTATTGGGAGTGTTTTCAATACACAATGTAGTGCGTGTTTCACACGCCAACCCCCCCGTTCCAGTTTTGTATTATTTTTTTTTCAACGTTTTACGCGCCCAGACCAAGGAAGACCGTAAACTAAAACCAATAACGCGCGCATTAAGTTTCTAATTTTGCAAACAATGCGTTCCAATAAAACTTAACGACGCGACGGTTTGAAATTACCATAATTAGTTCAACAATCATCTACGCCTACAAAGCGTTATTTTATGCGTTTGCATAAGTTGTTTGATAAAAACAGACGGTTAATTGTAAAAACGTGACGTTTGCAAAAGAAATAAACTTGGAAATTATTCCTGGCTGATTTCGTATTGAAATGATTAACACGCGCACTGCTACGCAAATTTCGTATTTCCTATGTCAGTGATTATTACGTAGAAAGGTTGAAAAATAAAAAATAAAGTAATTTTTATTCATTTAGGCTATAAATATAAAAAACAATGGTTCAGCTCCTAGCATAGGAAATACGAAATATGCGTATCAGTGAACGTGTTAACCCCTTATATTGTATTTACCAAAACTCTATGGGTTTACGACTATGTAACATTTATGATCAATTTCCTAAATTAGAGCTCACAAGCTTCAGAGGAAATAAAATAATGCGACCACGCAGCTGGACCGTTGACGTGAGTTGAGCAAATTTCCAAAATTAAGTTTATATGCCTATGTTTTAGGGTTTCAACCAACAATTTGGGAAATAGGTCTATTCACGACGGTGCTGAATAGCTGTCTGTGTGTACATATTAGTAGAATTTGTTTACGCATAGTGGCCTCGCGAGTTTGCACCACTTGGCTTCGAACCGCGGGTTCTTTTATGGTATTTTACGTTTTGATCGATTTTGGTGGAAGATCGCGTAAAAAAACAAAATTTGCAGAATAACATCCTACATTTATAATTGTAGAAAAAACTCAAAAACAAATTCATTCTCGTAGGAAAATCGCAAAAAATAGTTACTTCCTGTCAAAAAAACGTGCTTCCGGTTGTTGGATTGTTTTGGCTAACGAACTCGTCCGAGCGACGTAGACAACCAACATGTGTACCAAATTTGGACCAAATCGGACTTAAAATGCGGCCGCTAGAGTGCAAACACATATATACATGTATATATATGATTTTTAATGACACCCAAAACGTGTTCTGGGGACCATGATCGGTGCTCATTTGCTACTACCGACCTTGGGTCTCACCATAAGGGCCACTGCAATAGCTCATTTTTCCTATGGAAATTCGCTAATAAATACCGAAGATACCCTAATTCAAATGTTTTAATTGATGTATCACCTTTCAACTAGAAGCTGATGTATGCAACATACTATTTTGATACAATTTATCGTCTAGCCAGTATGGTCAGTAAACCTAAGTTTCCCCATATTTGGTTTACTTTTAACAACCAAATTATAGTTGGTTGTTTCATAATAATAGTTCCATCACAATCGTGTTAGCAGTGTACGAGATAAACTGTAGCATTGTAACAAAGCGATCGTAACAAGCACAATGCAGTTATTGGAACTATTCCGTCCCACAATGAAGTAGGGATAAATCCCCAACGTACTTTGTGAACCAGCAAACAGTATACAGAACCACCCTGACGTAATCGACACACTTCCTATCCGTTATGTCCCACTTTACGTTTGATTTATCCAAACGCGTCTCGCTTGACGTAATCCGTTCCTTCAGGAATTGTCTCCTTATCAAACAGGACTTGAAGGATACGCTCCGGATTATTACTCCTTTTACAACCTCCAGGAATATTCACTGCCAGCGTTCCGATTGGGTTGCTTCCCCCGTAGCTTTTATTGACATCCTGTCATCTGACAATCGTAAACGTCGAAGGAGTTTGTGTTTTTCTGGAAAATTTGTTTCGCAAAAAGAATAAATCTTTACGATATAAGTGTAATACTGTAGCTTTGGGTGTTCCATAAATAATTCCTTTAAATGAAAAAGTAGGCTAATTACGTTTATACTAAAGGTCCACAAACACAGAAAAAAGAAACAAGAGTTCAACTTTAACACGTTCACTGATACGCAAATTTCGTATTTCCAATGCTAGGAGCTGACCTTTTTTTATATTTATAGGCTAAATGAGTCAAATTTACATTATTTTTTAAACTTTCTACGTAATAATCACTAATATTTTAAAGCGGACGCACATAGGCTTAAAATTGGCGTGCGAAACACGGTTTGCTCTTTGTATTGAAAATTCTCCCAATACGGGGGTTGCTTCGCACGCCGACCAACGTATTATTCATTATAAATAAACATAATCAGCCTGGGCCAAACAATGTTGTAAATCTTGAAAATACCAGAATTTATCGAACAAAACGAAGCCACATTCGTCAGCTGCAAATCTATGACGCATTAATTAATTGATTGTGTAATTAATTAGATTAGCGGATTGAATTTTGCAGGGAGATTGCGTTGTCGCGAACAAAGAGGGAAATTGTTTCCGAAACGGAATGAGATTGTTTAAGTTGGCAGCACTTCATTAATTAGTAAAGCCTTTGTATGAGGGTGCGTTGCAGAGAGGGGCTTGTAAAGTACTTAGCTGTAATATCAGGGTGGCATTTAGTCGAGGCTGGGTTCAAAGGCGGTTCATTTGTTTTAGGGTTGTGACAGATTAGAGAGTATTGTATTGAAGTGCACACAATATGTTACTTATTGCTGAGTGGTTCACAGCACCATGCACCAGTGCGACACCAGTTAACACGTTCACTGCTCAGGACGCACATGTGAACTTGACACTGGACACTATGAGAAGCGGCCGACGCACAGTTCATTGCACGCTAACCCCCGTATTGGGAATATTTTCAATACACGGTGCATTGCGTATGTTACATATTGCAATGCACGCAATATGTTCAGAGAACCGTGCACCAGTGTGACACCAGCAAACGAACCAGTAGTTTGATTATTGCAGCTTGTGCACCACTGAAGATGGCGACTTTGTCGTTGAAACGTTTGTGTTAATAAACGTATAAATTGTGAGATTATATATTCTATCAATACTCCATAGGAGAACGGGGGGACAGGAAAATTTTTGAATAATCAGGTGGTTAGAACGCGTTTTTAGGTTGTTCAAAAAGGCGTTATGCTCATAACTTGAGGTACATTTAATATCGGCAATTTTGTAAAATGCTGATAAAGTTTGTGTACTTTAAGCCTATACTAAGTCTGCTATTAAACAAGTCTGCTAAGTCTGCAGGTGTTGAACATCAAGGATATTTTAATCAAATTGTTGTACTACATAAAAGTTGGATACTATAAAAACTAAAACAAACCTTTCAAAACTTCAGCAAATACATATCAACGGAACGAAAAAATTAATTATCAGAACTTTGATAAAAGATAAAGTTCTACTTTTCAGCATGAGGCGGTAATTCCTTTTGCTTCCATTCATATCCATTTTCTGAGTCGAGAGCTTTTAGAAGTTCATTGTTTTAGTTTTTTAAGTGTTTTTGAAGATAGGCGGTGACATTTTTCGGGCGGTGAATCGGATTTTACCGTCACTCATTTTTTTGTCACGCTCTGTACACATGTGTGTATATAGCAGAGTATAAAGTTTACTTGGTAATACCTCTAAAATGGAAATTTGTTTTCTCATTTCGGAAGTTGTTTTAAAACAGTTTGCTTGGCAATACCTCTGAAACGGACATTGTGCTTCCTCATGTCATTAAAATAGTTTACTTGGCAATACCTTTGAAATGGACATTGTGCTTTCTCATTTCGTAAGTTGTGTTAAAATAGTTTACCTGGTAAATGTTAAAATAATCAAATTTTGTGCACTTTTCAAATTTGTTTTATGCAGGATTTTTTTAGCAACCAAAATAGTTTCCATAATATATATTTTATATTCATCAGAATATCGCCATAGAAGTTTACACTTCTCCCGTGAGGCTACCCTGTCCGCCATATTGAATCTGATTCCCATAAGAGCAATGCTACAGAATAAATCATTTTCCCGTTAATTCGTGGAATTAATTTAAAAATTTGGTTTCATTTTGAAGTAATGTCAAAAGCGGATGTTGATTGATGAATACGTTTTCAAAACCCGTTTTATAGTTTTCATAAACGTATGATATAAATAGTAGACTTTCTTTACTCGGTTGCAAAAATCCTTAGCAATCAACACCCGCAATATATTTTACTTTAAGAAAAAAAATACAGCTTTCGTTTTTTGACAAAAATAACACAAAAATATGCTTAAAAGTGAAGGTATGTTTAGGTTATTTAACATTGAAATTGGTTGCAAACTTCGCCGTTTTCAATTTAGGGAGCCGAGCCTTAAGCACACCTGGATTATTTTTTCCGATCTTCTCATCTATCCTCACCACTCCAATGTGCGTCACCACTTTCAATAAACTCGTCGACACATACATTTTTGTGCTCTTCCGACGGGAAACAGTATACAAAAATATTTAGTCGTGAAAATATATTTATATTTTTTTAGTATAGTTTTTTGTACTTTAAATAAACGGTATCATTTAACTGACACAAATTTCTCCCAACTTACTGTAGTCAAAATAATATTGTTTTTAATCCTTTTTTTACTACTTTTTAGAACAAAACAAAAAAATAATATTCTACCTACGTCAATCGTATAAAAAAATATTGTCCCAGGCGGGATTCGATCGCGCGACATTTGAATTACTGGCCGTGCTCGCTACCGTGGTGCTACCCCGTGCGGCCGCCGCCGCGATGCTAGATTGACAACACAAACTTGTTTATTTTTAAACATTTACCCATTATAAAAAATAATATAATTATAAAACGCCGAAGTTTTGATAAAAGCGGGTGGTGTCATTTTGTTTGACATCTTAAGCACTATAAATACTGAAAATTTGATCAAAATCGTTAGAGCCGTTTTTGAGAAATTTGCATTTTTGTCGTTTTTTATGGTTTTTTAGGGGTAAATTATCCTTAAAAATTAAAAATTCCAAAAAATGAAAAAAAAGCCTGGAGATATTAGGGTTTAGTACCTGCATACCAAATTTCATGAAAATCGGACCAATAGTGTCCTCTCTGGTCGTGTATACATACAGACAGACTGACAGACAGACACCACTCTAAAAAAAACTTTTTTGGGTTCAGGGAGCACCAAAACAAAAAATTCCACTAAAAATATTTTTGGGTTCAGGGAGCACCAACACAGATAATTGCACTAAACAATTTTTTGGGGTTCTGGGAGCACCAAAACAGATAATTCAACTGAAAATTCAAATTCGAACATTTTTACGAAAACAATACTTTCTCCATATACTACGTATAGGATGGAGAAAGTAAAAAGTAGGAAGAATGTTTTCTGATTTAAATATAGATAAAACGATTGACATATCAATTGTTCTTCGGGACTCCGGGACAGAGTGGTCACCCTAACTATACCCACTTTTCTCAGTAAGGACATTGCTGTTAACAGTTGGCCTTTCAGTTGGATCTAGAAGAACTGCTGATTTTTTAGATCTAAACAAGAGCTTTCCTTCTAAATGACAACAACCTTCCTTCGCTAATTAGACGCTGTAAGAGGGACAATACCTCCTCCCAAACCCTGTAAAGCATTTAAATATACACCCCTAACTACCACACTTTCTAATTATCTTTCCACTGAAGTTTGATTATGAAGCTGTCTCTACATAAATACTTTCCCACGCTGTATTCTTGCAACAAACAGCATTGCTTACTTTGCACGCCAATTTTAAGCCTAGTGCTACGGACGCAAATGTACGTTTGCTTTAAAATATTAGTGATTATTACGTAGAAAGGTTCTAAAATAAAGTAATTTCTACTCATTTAGGCTATATATATAAAAATAAAAGGTCAGCCCCTAGCATAGGAAATACGAAATTTGCGTAGCAGTGAACGTGTTAAAATACCAATCCCCCTGAGCAAGTGTTTAGTTTGTATTACGAATGTGACAAAGTCGAACTATTTTGTCGCGTCGAGAGAAGTGAAGAATCGATAAATTCCTGACGAGTTTTGTTCTAAAGTTCACGTAGCACAAAGTGTCGCCGGAGGGTGAGGGGAACACGGGGACACAGTTTATATTGCAGCACTTGACATTCAAACTTGATTCAAATCTGTTTTTCTCGGAGGATTTTCTTTCATTTTAAGTTCTGTCGTACTTTTATTTATTTACTATGAGCCTCGTCTCGATTCAAGCACGAACGATGAACCACTCCTTGAAAAATTTACTTCGCTCGAATGTATATCACTTCAAAGCTACCCAACGGCAGAGTGAATTTTGATAGAATTTAAACAGTTTCATAGATTGAACTGTATGAAATGCAAGCCCTAAGGAGTTACGTATTTTTAACGGTTCACCATTAAGCTCCATGTCTACTGAGATATTAGGGTGGTTTAGAATAGAAAAGACTTATCTATACTAATATTATAAAGAAGTAAAATTGTTTGTTTGTAATGAGTAATCTCTGGAACTATTGGACCGATTGAAAAAATAGTTTTACTAATAAAACGCTACACTATCCCTGAGCAATATAGGCTATAATTCATTTTGATAAACAGTTTTTTTCCGATTAAATTTACGAATATTGAAATAAAAAAATGTTTTTATCGAAATGAATTACAGCCTATGTTACTCAGGGAAAGTGTAGCTTTTTATTGGTAAAACTATTTTTTCAATCGGTTCAGTAGTTCCAGAGATTACCCCCTACATGCAAACAAACAAACTTTAACTCTTTATAATATTAGTATGGATATAGATTCGAAAAGTGAATTCTTATTGGGTTCTAAAATAAACCATAAATAATCTTTTAAAGCGAAATACTCCGAAAGAAAATCATCACCTCCGTCTTCAATCTGTGCTTCACGAAAACAAACTATTTATAAAAGATTTCTTCCCCATAAAATACCAAATATCACATCTCAAAATATATCAAACGACGATCCTTGTGTATATTTGAACAAACTAAGCCGATTTAAGCGCCAGCCCAAACATCTTATACAATTTATATTTCTGATATTACACGCTGAGGATATTTCAAACACAAAATAAATATTTATTCCTTTCAGAGATTTAATACCACTCTAGTTCAAAGCGCTCTGTGTTGTTTGTAGGGACGGTTTGTAGATTATACGACTTGGTTAACAGGAGGTGAGATACGAATGGCTGCTCATCACTCGAAGTAAGCGTGGTTGGTGCTTACTTCAGGGGGTGGGAGGTCCGTATAAGAGATAAGATTCGAATTCCTACACATTCCTTTTAACTGTCACCCTTCACCTACGTTTAAAAAGCTCTTTAAAATGAGGGGTCACTCAAAAGGGGTTTAAATTTTAAAAAATTGAGTTGCCCTTAAATCCCCCATTTTTGCGGGTTCTCGAAATTTTAAGTATTACAAAAAAAATACTACTTCTTCATTTAATATCATTTTTTCAATATTAGTTGCAGTTTTGAACGACCAAAGGTGAAATTAAAACTCCAAAATTCTTAGATGCCAGGTTTCAAGAACGAGTTCTATTCAAAACTTTGACAAGCTACCATTTTTAATAGAAACACGTTAGAGACCTCCAACCTCCACAGTTCGCCTTATTTTTTAAAGCTCTTTAAAAAGAGGGATCACTCTAAAGGGGCAACATTTGAAAATTTTGAGTTGCCCCCAAAATCCCCCATTTTTGGGGGACACTTGAAATTTCCGATAACATCAAAAGATAATTTGGGTTAAATATCGTTCCCCAAAAGATATTTGTTTGTTTTAACAAGCAAACACATTAAAGGGGGGCGGACTTTTTTAGATACTGTATAATATGCGTTCTAATGCATTTTAACGTCCACATTTTACGTCCGATTTGGTCCAAATTTGACACTCATTGGTTTTCGAAGTCATTCGGGCGAGTTAGGAGAAAATCCAACAACCGGAAGAACGTTTTAGACCGCAAGTAAATTATTTTTAGATTTTTCGCACTGGAATGAAATTTGTTGGGGGTTTTATATTTAAAAAAATATATGATATTATTCTGCACAATTTGTTTTTACACGACTTTATAGTCCGTTCGGTTCTCCCAAAATCTACCAAAACGTAAAAGTACTTTCAACAAAAACACGAGGAGGGTTTTATTTACAGGGGGGCGGTTTCAGTAACGACGCCGAACTCGTGCAAACTTGCGTTAGTTTGTCAGGTGCGAGCGGAGCGACGCCGCGCGTGAGCCGGGGTTTGAGGCTGGGACGGAAATAAATTTTACTAATATTTTCGTACACAAGGCAGCTATTCAGCACATTCTTGAGTAGACCAATTTTCCAAATAGTTGGTTGAAACCCTGAAACATAGGTCTACAAACTTAATTTTGGAAATTCGCTCAACTCACGTCAGCGGTTCAGCTGCGTGATCGAATTAGTTTTCTTTAGCGAGCGTGTGCCCGCTTTTTAACTGTAAGGAATTACAGCATGATATTTTTCTTTCTTCCCTGAGAAATGTTATAGTGACAGGCATATTTTCCGACAAACTATATATAAGGCATTCGTTTTTTACTTTCTCACTATACTATAGTATAGAGAAAGTATAGTGATCGCAAAAAAATCGATGTTGAGATTTGCGTGGATTATATCCGTTTTGGGACCCCCTGACCAAAAAAGTGTTTTTTACAAAATGTCTGTATGCATGTCTGTATGTATACAAAGCTAGAGCGAAAACTATTCGATCGATTTCAACCAAATTTGCACCAGACATGTCAAGTAGGCCTGTATAGATGCACGGAAAATGTTTTTGCAAAATTTTGAAAAACAACCATCTTTTTTAGAAAAAAAACCAAAAAAAATCAGTTATTATTTTTTTATAAAAGCGGCTCTAACGATTTTGATAAAATTTGGCTTATTTGTAGCCCTTAATGTACCCTACTATATGCAAAAAACCGCATATTTCTAAAAAATCTCGTTTAGCTAATAATAATAATAATAACTGATTTTTGGGGTTTTTTTGGCACACCCTTTTTACGTGCATCTATTAAGACCTAATGGACGTGTTTGGTGCAAATTTGTTCGAAATCGATCTAATAGTTTTCTCTCTAGATAATAATAATAACAGTTATTAGTTAATCTCCAACTTTAATAAAAAAATCACCTCTCCTACCCCACCCTACAAGTCACAGTGAATCTGTTTAATAATTTAAATATGTTTGTGAGAAAGTATGTGCCAGTTCCTGGTACCGTTTATCTATTTTAATGTGCGGAGCCTAAACAGAAACGTATTTAAAGCACCCTTTTTTATCGTACACAAATTTACACACATACTATGGATTTATATTTCTAATTGTGTAAATTTTATTGCTATGGTAATAAATGTAAATACATGTGTTGGTTTATGATTCTAGGCCTAACCTAAGAATTTTGTCCAACTAAATTTACAAATATTGAAATTAAAAAAGGTTTATCAAAATAAATTATAGCCTGTGTTACTCAGGGATAGTGTAGCTTTTTATTAGTAAAACTATTTTTTCAATAGGTTCAGTAGTGCCAGAGATTACCCCCTACATACAATCAAACAAAAAAACAAATTACCTCTTTATAATATTAGTGTAGATAATAGTTAGATCAATTCTCACTCTTCCATTACTATTTGATCCGATTGTCCAATTAACTTGCAGCAAACACCAATGGTTCATGCTTTAACAGTTCCGCAAACACACGTCACCCAGCTGGCTGGTACACGGACAATATTTACCCTCGTCTTTAAGGGTGGGTTTAGCTCTGTGTGCCGAAGAAGGGGTGCGATTAATTTAGCTTGGGGAACATCTGTTTAAGTCGGGATTAAGTTATAGAATCACGTGACATAAAACTTGAGCTCAGCCTGAGGTTCCGACTGTCTGCCTCAGATGTAATATTTTTATCAGTTGAAATGTTTATTGTAAACTGTAAGAGGGTTGTGGTAGGTTACAACGCGCAGGTTCTAGTCCAGTTGCCGACGCTAGTTTTGTGTACATCACGCTACTCTCTCGTCTTAAATGGTCTGACAGAAAATGAAGATGTCAAAAAAAAGCAATAAGAGCAAATAATTTGACCACGCAGGTGAACCGCTGGCGTGAGTTGAACGATTTTCAAAAATTAAGTTTATAGTCCTATGTTTTAGGGTTTCAACCAACAGTTTGGGAAATAGGTCTACTTACGACGCTGCTGAATAGCTGCAAAATGCTTTGCACGCCATTCCATATATTGGGAGTATTTTCAATACACAAATCATTGCGTGCTTCGTACGCCATTCCGCATATTGGGAGTATTTTTAATACGCAATGCATTGCGTGCTTCGCACGCTAACCCCGCTGTGAAATCCACCACATGGCTTTGAACCGGGTACTTTTATGGTATTTTACGTTCTGATCGATTTTGGGGGAACCAAGCGAGCTATAAGGTTTTTATTATACAATTTTACAACTACTCCGACTTGAACATAATATTTTCTGCGTCGGAAATATTTCCAGAATTTTTATCTGATCAAAGCAATGTAGTTTTATTTGCGAAAGAATAACAAACAACACGCATCCCAAAGGCGACTGTTACTATATGTTATTGATTTATAGCTTCGCGAGAGAAAAGTTTATTTCGCGATTACAGAGAAAATATTTCATTGCTTGCATAAGCTGAATGGAACTTTTTAATATCTCGATGTAACGGAATTGTATTATTCTAGATTGCGTCTCTCTCTGGAGTTTTGAAAATGTATTAAATGCGTTCAATACATCATCATGTGCTTCAAAGGTACACTCTAGATTTTACTTATAAAACTCGTCAGAAATATATCGATTCTTCACTTCTCTCGACACAATAGTTCGACTTTGTCACATTCGTAATACAAACTAACACTTGCTTAGGGGGTTGGTATTCTAACACGTTCACTACTACGCAAATGTCGTATTTCCTACGCTAGGGGCTGACCTTTTATTTTTTATATTTATAGTCTAAATGAGTAGAAATTACTTTATTTTTTTATTTTTGAACCTTCCTACGTAATTAATCACTAATATTTTAAAGCGGACGCACATAGGCTCAAAATTGGCGTGCGAAGCACGCAATGATCTATGTATTGAAATTCTCCCAATACGGGGGTTGGCGTACAAAGCACGCAATGCTCTGTGTTTCGGAAATACTCCCAATAAGGTGGTTGGCGTGCGAAGCACCCAATTCATTGTGTATTGAAAATACTCCCAATACGGGGGTTGGCGTGCAATGCACTGTGCGTCGGCCGCTTGTCATAGTGTTCAGTGTTAAACTAATGGTACAGGTCTCAAATTTTGTATAAATATTCTATACACACTGAGTATTGTTTTCACCCATGTTTATGTTTATAGCTTAATCGTTTTGCTTATAAAAAATAAAAAAAATTAAACAATGATGTTTTATCATTTTGTTTTAAAAATAAAAAAACATAGAAAGCATCACTATCCAATAATTAAATTTGGTCAGAATATCAATAAAAGTACGCTAATAACTCCCTAAACATTTCAATCTTGTAGTACTTATAGTTTATAAGAAAAGTGTACCATAAACTTGCTTAACATTGGTTTCCTTCCCGCTGTCCTTAATTAATTGTGTTTATATTGATATCAGATTTAATTTTAAAATACTGGTGGTTTAAAAGTAAAAATTAATTTTCCTGCGCCATTAATAAGAACGTTGAGTAGATTAAATCCTTCGAAACACAGCTAGCCTCGAACACACGACCTCAAAGACTAAAACTCTCCCTGCATCTCTGCAATCGTATATATAGAGCAAGTTGTGACCGAACCACGTAAAATATTTACCCTGGTCTCTAGGGGCAGTCCGAGGGAAGGAACGCGATTAATTTATCTCAGGGGGCGTCTGTTTGTACAATTTAAAGTGGAATTATGATATCGTTTTCCGTTCATACCCTCTGCGCCGTTGCGAGGATTATCGGCATTTAAAGCTCTACGAGGGTTTCGTTATAAGTGTATTAATTATGTGTGGGTTGGCAACGCTTGAGATAGAATTATCCGTATTGTTAATATTTCTGGAGATATGTTTTATGAATATCTGCGTTTGTAGAATAGATCTGGTGGTGCCGGTTTTCCACACTTATAATAGTACACATAAACTGTGATATATGTATTGAATAGAAAGTGATAAGAAAAGAAAATGTAAATAACTTTGTTCTCTTTCTAGGCTTATTTCTCTTTCTCTTTTTACAGTTTCATAGACTATTATGGGAAAGTGAAGTACATGGGACTGGATATATTAGACAGTAGACTGACGTGGAGTGACTGATACATGTAAAGGGCTTTCCTTATAAAGCGGGCATTTTACTCAGTGGTGGAGTACCTTAGGCTTTAAATATATTATACAGTATTTTATATATATTTGTGCGATTGATGTAAAAAATTGTTTTGTGCGTTTTATTTATATTACTTGTATTATATGTGTATTGTAGGCTATTGTACTCTGCATACATTCTAATCAATTGCACTATTATCTCAGGGTAGGGGGGTAAAAAAATTCGAATATAAAGGTAGGTAACGTAATACACCATTGAAAAGCTTATTAAAATATAAACAGAATGGCGTAAACTAGAGCTCAGTATATTGCTTCGTTTTAAAGTAATGGACAATCGAAGTTCTGGAAAATTATATTGTTATCATAACATCAAAGCAGGTTTAATTTGTTAATATTAGGATTAACTAGGTTGTATGGTTTTGTGCGTTAGTGTGTTTTTCTTTTAATAAGCTTTTTAATAGTGTATTACCTGATCTATATTTATATTTTAAATTGTTAACCCCCTTTACCCCCAAGCCCCCAAAATCATAGAGGGTCAGATATGTTAAACAATTTGTTCTGTTATGCAACACAAGGTATGCACAAAGTTTTCTTAACTTATTTTCAGTAACAAACATAATGAGGGAGGTTAAAGGGACTTTATGAACACTCTGTATATAAAACTGAATGTTTGTTTCTTTGTCATCTATGACCAAAAACTATTGGATCGATTTCACTAAAAATTTCTCAATTTATCCATATCATTGCCAGGAGTGTTTATACTTTATAATTACTACAGTCTAACTGGTTGAAATGGGGTTGCTACCCCTATACAATAAATATAAATTAAACTAACTTCCTACAAGCTATAAAACTAAAGTTATGTAATATTATTTTTAAGGCATATAAATTTGCAATTTGATTACTTAAGTCAAAGGGATGAAATGGAATAACTACCTTTAAATTCAAATAGCAATGCGCACATTTACTTTTTTTATATTCTCGAAAACTACTCAACTAATTTCACTCAAATTTCACACTTTACACATACTAGTATTAGGATACTAGAAAGTATGTATTTCTGATGAAATAGATACACATCAGAAATACATCATTAAAAAAAAATACTTAAAACAACAGATTTTATCTAGACGGGGATTTTTAACTCGGTAAATGAGTATAATTACAAGGATTACAAACCTGTAGGCCTATTTGTTAATTATTTTATTTATATACGTTATTATATATTTTAAAATAGATACAAATATTATCTTTTAATTACTTTTCATTTCATATTGATAGATCAAACGATTTATAAGTTATTAATATTATAGAGAAGAAATTAATAATTGAATATTTGTATATGTTATACGAAGATGTACGAATGTTTCCGAAGTCAAACGAATAGGTATCTCTTCTTTAAATTTATATAAATGAATATAGTGATGATAAAATGTTGTATTTATATACAGTTTATAACCTCAAAGCAAATATTATAACGTATTATAGCGTACATTAGTTTTATAACTCTTATTTTTTTTTAATCAACTTCACAAGAAAATTATAATGATTGAAATTTAAACGTAACCCCAAAGTATAATCTAAGCTGGGTTTGTTGAAGTGTTACAGACGATGGGTGAAATCAGCTGTTATATTATATGTTACTCACATACGTACGTGAGCTTTTATACGAGTTGATTATTCTTAGTTGTTATAAAAACTATTTTCAAGCCAAAGGGATGAAATGGAATAACTACTCTTAAAATTAAATCGAGCATTGCCGGGTCCACTAGCATGTTGTAAATGTGACTGTGTGACAACTCAAATGTCTACTGCAGCAATGCTATTTGTATAATTATGAAATGAGGCTAATAAATAAATCTAATCTAGGGGTTTTTCTGGAATGCACTCTAAAACCGTAATTAACGGGGAATATTACCTTTTCAAATTAAAGTGCTGTTTGTGAAATCCTTGATATGTCCATACTCTACTTACTGTAGCACTGTACACAATGATATGTCAGAGGTGCTGCAGCGGGAACAGAATTATTGCACACCCTTTACTTTTGGTTTGAAACACGATGTCCACATTACTCCTCACTATTTAAACTCTCAATATTTTAAAGCTCTATGATTTTCGTTCTTATCATATTTTAATTACGCTACATTTTGCCCTACACACTGGAGTGGCGGGAAAACTGGCAAAAAGGTTTGTACATACGATATAAGTGCTAAGAGCACAAGAATAGGATCACCTATACCACTACACCGAACCGTAATGTTTAACAAATAGTTTACTGTGAACGCTGCCGCTTATGGAATTCAGGAAGCAATAAAGTTGGTCCAGTTTATGAACATCTTTAGATTTGAATTCTTGACGAAAATAGAAGTAGCATTCTTGTCTTGAGTTGAATAGATTACAATCGGATTTATATAAATGACTAACATTCACCACAATTATTAAACAATAACTTATAAGACTATAATAAAACAAAAACCAATATACAAATAATAATAACAATAGCTAAGTAAACAGAAAATCAAATTTTGCAATTCTGTCAAACAATTATTTACAAGTATCACTTTATTTACAACTAGTGGAAACCCGTACTCCGCACGCCAACCCCGTTGGAACCTTCTATACGCATAATGATGTTATGTTTTCTTTATAATAAAGGTGTAGGATTGATAATAACCCCAAAGCTAAGATGGTAAATAATGTGAAATGTTCAAACCAAATTATTTCGTGTATTATATAACAGCAGTTATAATAAAGGTTAAGAGAACCAGCATCGCTCAGATCTACGCTTTAATGAAAACATAACCTAAAAGTTAGAAATACAAATAGTTGCTTCAAAGTGTGAAATCATGTATTAATGGAAATATTAGAGCAAACAGCTGTTTTATCTGTTATTTTATTCAATTGGTTGCTATGGTAATTCATCGATCTAAGCTTAGCCTAAGAATTTTGTCCCTCTGAAAATACAAATATTGAAAAAAAAATGTTTTTATAAAAATGAATTATAGCCTTTGTTACTCAGGGATAGTGTAGCTTTTTATTAGTAAAACTATTTTTTGAACAGGTTCAGTAGTTCCAGAGATTACCCCCTACATACAAACAAACAAACAAATTTGACCTCTTTACAACATTAGTATAGATATGATAATAACTAGAAAATTAAATGTATAATAAAGAGAGAGAGAGAATATAATTCGTATAAGCTTCCGTTGAAACAGTCATACACCATGTAATTTAATTAAGTAATACTTTTAGTAAAATTAAAATTGTTTTAGAGAATTGTAGAATTTCTTTTTCTTTTTTATTAGTTTCAAAAAAAAATTTATTTGTGTTTTATTAAGGCCCAATATTGTAATTGTTCTAATATTTTGTAAATCTGTGTAGCACATTGTAAGAGTTAAACGGAAGAGAGGACTTTATAAATGTTATAAATTATTATTGATTCATGCATTCGCTCCCTCTTACTGACAAAGACAGAAAAACTTAGATGTTGCCAAGCACTAAACAAAAATAGCCTTAAGTTTTAACTTTCAGTCTCTAATCACAGTACCGGTATACCAAAATAAAACATCTTAATAAGTGTCATTAAACTGGACAAATACTTACCGGCCTAAAAATGTCAATGTTTTGACCACCAACTTAACTCATAGATGTGCAATACATATACAGTGAGTGCACAGGTAACAAGCAATTGTACTTGAACGGTCGAAATCATATTTGTTAGGATAGTTCACAGTCTCTTAAATCGTAAAATTGATTTCCATTTTTCTATTTAACAATATTCCAACAGACTTCTCACCAGTTGGCTATGCGCTAGTTACTACATCATATAATAATAATTTCTGTATCTCAAACCCACGAAAGCGTGCTAATCGTTCTAATTAAAATACAGATCAAAATGTCTGATTGGTCAAATAACAGACCTAGTCCAATTTGGCACTTTAGCGCGACTATCTTCTCTCCCGGATCTTCAGGTTATGCTAATTTAAACCAACGATTTGGAAATAAAGGTTTTGTAGTAATAACTACTCAACTTCTCTGGTAATATCTTGTTTCTTTGGTTGGTAGGACTGGATTCAGACAGTGATAAGCGAAACACCTGAAGTGAAATGTGTCTTGTCAGAAGGTTAACGCAAGGTTCAATCGAGTAATTCTTATTGGAATTCGGAACTCACATCATGTCAGGGACTGAATAAACAAAATGAGATAATACGGATTGTAAATATTTTAAGCAGGTCTCCCCAAACCTGTATGTTCAACTAGGCTACATAACACAAGACAGGAAAAGTATGAATCCTGTTTGACGGGATAAACAAAAATTCCCGTGGGATACAGTAGTTTGCAAATCAAACGGTCATTGCTACGCAAGTTTCGTATTTCCTATGCTAGGAGCTGGCCTTTTATTTTTTATATTTATAGCCTAAATGAGTAGAAATTACTTTGTTTTTTATTTCTGAACCTTTCTACGTAATAATCACTAATATTTTAAAGCGGGCGCACATAGGCATGAAATTGAATGCATTGTGTATTGAAAATACTCCCAATATGGGGATTAGCATGTGAAGCACGCAATGTATTGTGTATTGAAAATACTCCAAATACGGGGGTTGGCGTGCGAAGCACGCAATGCATTGTGTATTGAAAATACTCTTAATAAGGGGGTCGGCGTGCGAAGCACGCATGCATTGTGTATTAAGATTCTCTAATACGTGTGCCATGCACTGTGCGTCGGCTGCTTCTCATAGTGTTCAGTGTCAAGCTCACATGTGCGTCCTTAGTAGAGAACGTGCTAATAAAGAAACGTGGATGTGACAGATAGGTGTTTGCATGTACAAACAAGGACTCGTAAGTTTTATTTGTATTCCATCCGAGTGTATATTGAAAGAGATTGACAGAGCTGAGCCTTGAAGTGAAGCTTTTATCATGCAAATATAAAATGAGAAGCATTCCGTTTTGTATACATCAATTATTCACATCAATTCCATTTTGCTTTCTTTGACGGATACATTAAATAAAATATATCTTTGTTTGTACCTAGAAAACCTTAATTCTGTCAGATGTTTGAGCAATCCCTACTAGTCAATCTTAAACAATTATTTTATTGGATAAGTATTTATTTTAAATCTGTTACGTAGATACTCAGTTTCTCAGTTATTCGGGTAATCAGTTACTTAGTTTTCATTTACTCAGTTCATTAGTTACTCAGTTAACCATTTATTCAGTTAATCAGTTACTCAGTTTTCATTTATTCAGTTCATTAGTTACTCAGTTAACCACTTATTCAGTTAATCAGTTACTCAGTTAACCAGCTACTTAGGTAACCAGTTACTCAGTTAACCAGTTACTCAGTTTTCATTTACTTAGTTCATTAGTTACTCAGTTAACCACTTATTCAGTTAATCAGTTACTCAGTTAACCAGTTACTTAGTTATCAAACTACTTAGGCAACCAGTTACTCATTTAATCAGTTACTCAGTTAACCAGTTACTTAGTTAACCAGCCACTTAGGCAACCAGTTACTCATTTAATCAGTTACTTAGTTATCAAACTACTTAGGCAACCAGTTACTCATTTAATCAGTTACTCATTTAATCAGTTACTCAGTTAACCAGTTACTTAGTTAAGCAGCTACTTAGGCAAACAGTTACTCAGTTAATCAGTTACTCATTTAATCAGTTACTCAGTTAACCAGTTACTTAGTTAACCAGCTACTTAGGCAACCTGTTACTCATTTAATCAGTTACTCATTTAACCAGTTACTCATTTATTCAGCTACTTAGGCAACCAGTTACTCATTTAATCAGTTACTCAGTTAACCAGATACTTAGTTAGCAAACTACTTAGGCAACCAGTTACTCATTTAATCAGTTACTCATTTAATCAGTTAGTCAGTTAACCAGTTACTTAGTTAACCAGCTACTTAGGCAACCCGTTACTCATTTAATCAGTTACTCATTTAACCAGTTACTCGGGGCCAAGGAGATGAGGTTGTCCCATTCCCAGGAGTATAGTAGAGTTGGGCCTAACAAACCCTTCAAGGACACTTTACTCAAGACCGTCCGTGGGGTTACGTCCAACTCTGCAAGGAAGGACGTGACCATAAACATGGTGATGAATCATGTCCTGCACGAGGTGGCCCTGCTAATACTGAACATGGCGGATCTAGACTGGGAGCTAAACTTCCACGGAAGGGACGGTTGTAGTGTACAGCCGCTGGGAGTAGTGACCCCACCAAGTCCCTAACTCAGAAATACACTCAATCACTTACACATACGCATGCATCCACACAAACCATGACAACTTAGATATGTCACACAGCACAAAAACTGACCGGGCTGTTTCCATTTGCCTGAGCGAGCCTCTGCACTTTGTCGGTACCCAGAGGGTACAGTGGGAAAACCGGAAAGGCACACCGGGCTGCCAGGTAGTACAGGGGCCCGACTCAGCCTAACCAGCATGAGTTGGCTGCCCTATCAACTGGCGAAAATCTCGCCTCTGCTTTCACTGCCAGATGGTGACTGGATGGGACCATGCAGGCAGGGGCGGGGGGCCCCGCCGAGGCCACTGGGACTGACAGGAGCAGGTTATAGGTGGTTGAGGGCGGATGGAGCAGTTTTGAGTAGTTGGAAATGCTGTTTACTCATACACACACAACATAACAAATGCAACACAATAAAAACTAACTAATAATGAAATGAATGACAAAAAGGAAAAAACTTTTAACGTGCCATTTGTTTCAGAGTCTCTCAGCTCATACGAAGAAAAAGAAGAATCTGGGGTAGCAGGTCTAACCCAGGACGAAGACACGCAGGGATCGTTGATGTCGATCGACTCGAGCAATTACGAGACAGCCCTGTTATATCCATCTTCAAACCCAAGCTCGCCACAGGGTCCGACAGTCTCTGTTGACAATCTGTGGCCGAAGGAGGGTGGAGAGGTGGAAGAGGTTCAGACACCTATGGAGGTTTCTTTAAAGGTGGAAAAAGGGAAAAAAAAGAGGAAGCCTACAAGCTGGGAGAGAAGGCAACGGAGGGAGGCACGGGCGGCTGAACAAGCTGCTGCTGCGGCCGGAAACGGGGTAGAGACCACCCCGGCGGTGCAGGGTGCCAGACCTCTTGTAGCGAACTCCCCTAGCTTCAAGTCAGACAGGAAACGGCCTAGATCGCCGGAACCTGGACCATCGGGTATCCAAAGTGTCGGTCTGATCTCCGAAGCGGAGAAAAAGGCACGACCAGCGGGTACCACACCGGAGGATGTTACTCGTAAGAGAACAACCAAAGGTACGTACGCCAAGGTAACCACACCTGGAATCAGGGTGGCTATTGTACCGGAGGCCTATCCAGAGGATAAGCTCCTGGATGATGATAGTTTGAACGGGGTGAGGAGAGCCATCTTTGAGGCTATGTTTAGCATGCCAGAAGAGGAGGCGGTTCCAAAGTTCCGGGATAACTATTTATCTAAAGGAGCTGTCATCGGTATTTGTGCCGACCAACGCTCTGCAGATTGGCTGCAGAGTATTATCCCCGGTCGAGAGGTCGGGGGTAAGAAACTCAAAGTTATGAAGATGGAGGACCTTCTTCAGTACAAGAAGGTGGTAGCCTGGTTCCCTGGCCCACCTGTACCTACTGAGAGGGTAATGCAGATGCTGGGAAGAAACGAAGGCCTAAATACAAAGGGCTGGAGGGTCTTCGAGCGCAAGGAGGACGGAATGAAGGGAGTCCGCCTTGTGCTCAGCATCGATTCTATCAGTGCTGGAGTACTGGAGAACTCCTACAAATGGAAACCTTTTTACGGCTTCGCACAGGCAGCATTCACACCGCTGGGAGAGAAGCCTAGGAAGGAGGAAGAGAAAGAAGGAGGGAAGCAGTAGGAGGGGAGCAGGCAATGGTTGGTGGTCCCGTCGCTCCCGTTATAGGAACAGACCACCCCCTGGCTTCAGGGGACAAGAAGACCATCGCTGGACCCCACAAGAACAAAGAGGTGAGTGAAATTAGTTTTATTCAGGCTAATTTACAACATAGTATAGCGGCCTCACGGCTGATTTCTCACTGTTTAGTTGAGACTAATGTACATGTTGCTCTCATACAGGAACCTTGGCTGTATGGAGGCAACATAAAAGGGTTAAACGTAACTGGTTATAGGTTGTATGGCGGTGGCGGGGAAGGAAGGCCAAGGGCGGCGGTCATGGTAAAAGGGTTAGAGTCATGGCCGGTGGCGGGTTTCCTTTCCGATGACCTAGTGGCAGTTAAAGTTAAGATTAAAATAGATGAAGTCATGAGGGAAGTAGTTGTTTGTTCGGCTTATTTTCCATATGATATAAATCATCATCCTCCATCAGAGGAGATGGAAAAACTAATATTAGAATGTAACAAGAAGGGCATTCCGGTGGTGGTGGGGTGCGACTCTAATTCACATCATGTGATATGGGGAAGTACCAACACCAACGCTAGAGGGGAGGCCCTCCTCAATTACTTAAGTGGGACCAATCTTATGGTTCTAAATACCGGGAATGACCACACCTTCCAAAATAGACTAAGGAAGGAGGTCATTGACATAACGCTTTGCTCCTCCACACTTTTTGGAAGAGTGAATGGGTGGCAAGTTTCTACGGAACCAACACTCTCTGATCACAGGCGCATTCAGTTTATACTGTGCGGGGCTGAGACAGAGAGCAGGCTTATAAGGAACCCAAGACAGACGGATTGGGATTCCTTTAAAGAAAGCCTGGAGACAAAGTTAAATGATGGTCCTATCCAGACCATTCGCAATCATGTAGATCTTGAGCTAACTGTAGGCCATCTACAGGAAGCTTTAACAAACTCTTATGAGAGGAATTGCTGTATGCTCAAAGCTCAACCCCAGGTTCGGGGACTGCGGTGGAACCAGACCCTGGTATCCCATCGTAGGCAGACTCGCCAAAGCTTTAACAAAGCCAAGCGGTCTGATAACCCTGGAGACTGGGAGGAGTTTAGGCAAAGGCAACGTAACTATAGACGAGAAGTTCGGAGGGCATCTAGATCCTCTTGGAGGACCTTTTGCAATGGCATTGAGACCATCTCCGAACTCTCAAGACTTCAAAAAGTACTCGTCAGAGACCCGGTAGGAAGACTCGGTCCCCTCAAGCTTCCATCAGGGGAAATGACGGAAACGGAAGAAGATACCCTGAGGTATCTATCAATAACACACTTCCCAGGATCCGCTGAAACTGTGACATTGCGGGAAGAAAACATCCCGGATGTGATAGGGAAGGCTGACTGGGAAATGGCAAAGAAGATAATAACTGGCAACAGGGTCAAATGGGCAATTAAGTCCTTTGACCCCTTTAAAAGTGCAGGACCAGATGGAATATTCCCAGCTCTTCTCCAGAGGGGCGAAGATAAGCTGGTGCCATGGCTAATAAAAGTATTCAGGGCATCTCTTGCTCTAGGACACATACCTAGGTCATGGAGATTAGCGAAAGTAGTTTACATCCCTAAACCAGGGAAAGGAACTTATAGCAATCCAAAAGACTTTCGACCTTTTAGTTTAACATCATTCCTACTTAAAACGTTGGAAAGACTGATAGATAGATACATACGGGATGGAGCAGTGGCTGCAAATCCTTTTCATAAAAACCAACATGCATACATTGCAGGCAAATCTGTCGAAACAGCACTCCACCAACTGGTAGCCAGGGTGGAAAAGGTGCTGGAGCAGAAAGAACTTGCGATGGGAGTTTTTGTGGACATCGAAGGGGCGTTTAACAATACCTCCTTCAAATCCATGACAGACGCATTAATCAAGCGGGGGGTAGAACACACTATCACCCGCTGGATAAAAGCTTATCTCGAAAACAGAATGGCGATCTCACAATTAAACAGTAGTGAAATTAGAATTGAGGTTGCGCGTAGATGCCCCCAAGGGGGAGTTCTTTCACCTCTCTTATGGTCTATGGTAGTGGATGATCTGCTTGTGGGACTAAATGAGAGAGGAGTTTATACCCAAGGTTATGCGGACGACATATGCATTCTGGGAATAGGCAAATTCCCAGGGACTGTATCTGACATCGTCCAAAGCTCACTCAAATGGTTGGAACGCTGGTGTGAGAGAATGGGTCTGGCTGTAAACCCAGGGAAAACAGATCTCATTCTCTTTACTAGGAAACGTCGGACGGATGGTCTGTACATGCCCAGTCTACTGGGACAAAGACTTACATGCTCCGAAACAACTAAATACTTAGGCGTCACCCTAGACACAAAGCTGATCTGGAGTGAACACATAAGAAGAAAGGCAGCAAAAGCGTGTAACGCTTTCTGGGCATGCAGAAGAGCGATTGGAAGTTCATGGGGGCTTCGGCCCCAGATGATGAACTGGCTCTATGTTACTATAATAAGACCGTCTCTAACTTTTGCCTCTTTAGTCTGGTGGCCTGCTACCAGGAAGGAATGGGCAAAGAGAGAACTTAATAAAGTACAGCGGATGGCCTGCCTTGGAATCACGGGGGCCATGAGAACGACCCCCACAGCGGCCATGGAAATCCTGTTGGACCTCCCACCTCTGGACCTCATGGTACAGGGGGGTTTAGCAAGGCCGCAATGAGATTGAACACAGGAGGGGGTTGGTCAACATCTCTTGCAAGAAATGGACACGGTGAGTGTCTGAACAAGATGCTGGAGTGGGATCCGATGCTGCAAGCCGGTACGGATTACATGACTCCTAAGTATAATTTCAATAGCAGATTGGAGGCTATTTTTCCGGCTCGGGAAGAGTGGCTACGGAAACAAGTAGATCTTGGAAATGGACAAATCTGGTTCACGGACGGGTCTAAAACAGACAAAGGTACGGGAGCCGGAATGTACATGCACAAAGGACCGTACACCCAGGGAAGATACTCTGTGTCGCTGGGACTATACTCTACGGTCTTTCAAACGGAGGTATACGCAATACTAGCATGCGTAAAACGAATACTGGAATCAGGAAGCATGAGCACAGATGTTGCGATATGTTCTGATAGTCAGGCGGCTATAAAGGCTATTATAGCTACAAAAACAACATCAAAACTGGTCTGGGAATGCCAATTACTGCTGGATAAGTTGTCAAGCAGTAGGCAGGTAAGACTTGTTTGGGTCCCTGGACATGAAGGAGTGGAAGGGAATGAAATAGCAGATAAACTGGCTAAGAGAGGAGCAGGAACTCCTCCGACGGGCCCAGAACCAATGATAGGAATATCAAGAGGCTATGGGAAAGAAAGTGTAAGAAAAAATGTTCAATCAGGACACTTGCGTAGATGGAGAGAGACGGTAAGAGGCCAGAGACAGGCACACGACTTCATTGAAGGCCTGGATGGACGCCTAAGCAGAACACTGCTGGGTCTTGGCAGGCCAGAAGTGAGGTTGTTGGTCGGTCTACTGACGGGACACAACTCTCTGAGGAGGCACCTCCACCTAATGGGGCTGGAGAACAACCCATTATGTCGAAGGTGTGGAGAGAAGGAGGAAACCTCATTCCACGTTCTATGCGAATGTGATGCCCTCGCATCAATGAGGCAGAAATATCTGGGACAAGGATACCCTGACACCAGTTATATACGAGAGGAAGGACCCCACGGACTTCTTCGGTTTGCAAAAAGGGCGGGTTTGATGTGAGCTACTGCCTGGACATGGGGCACAGAGGACCTCATGGTTTAGGTGCAGTGGGTCCCGGTGGTGGATCACATAAACCCTCTATATAATAATAATAATAATAATAACCAGTTACTCAGTTATTCAGCTGCTTAGGCAACCAGTTACTCATTTACTTATTTAATCAGTTACTCAGTT
>JAGFPH010001036.1:106935-120834 GCA_018207615.1 Philaenus spumarius | reverse complement strand
AACGTTTACAATGTAGGTGGAAAATATTGATGTACCTTGATTTGTTTGACAAAAATTGCTGGTTAACCGTGCAGGCCTTTGCTAAACACCTTGTATCTCTAAAACCTATCTAACAATTTGAATGAAACTATACACACATATAAGCAAAGGATGTATAGATACGCTGTAAAAATATGGGCCCCTTATAAATTTATAAATAATTTTTCTGGGAGAACAACCATATGTTTAGTTATGAAATGGAAAATATAATTTGTAAATTATCAAATAATTTATTTACAAGATATAATCTTTTATTTATTTGAATAATTCAAACCGCGTCTAAGTCAAACAGTTTTTTTTTTTTAGGAAACGCGATTTCAAAAACTTCTCGACCCAAAGGTCTGAAGGGGGCTGTTGAGAGTTAACCCTAACCTCGGTTAGATACAATGTTCGTGAAAACCAATAGACCGATCTGTATAAAACTTTACTAATTATGTATATAAACCCTGTAAAAATATAACGATATATTTTTTCTGAATAATGATAGAAGGAAAACGTACAAATTATTTGAAAAGGAACTTTTATTATAAACCGGGTACTTTTGAAACAACGAAGCTGTCGTGAAATTAATTACTTTATTTGTAATTTATTAACTTAAATAAGTTTTAAAATCTCCACATTTTCGGTGCTGTTATTTTGGAATAAAAATGAAAAATACATTTTTTCGGAAGACTATTTCCTATTTTAAAGGAAATGGGGAGTGGTATTGGACAGGTACTGTAAGGGTAAACTAACTAACCCACTTCAACAAAGAATTATTTAAACTATATATTTGGTTAATTTTACTTTGCCAATACTTGCTGACTGGAATCTATGCAGTATAATATAGCATCAATAACGCCTTGATGTTAGGCAACTTTAACTACATGAACAAACTCTCACTGCTACTTCCCATACTGATTGTGACAAAGCTATGCCTTAGTCTACGTAGGTACAACATTATACATATTGTTACATTCATTTTGGATAGGTTTGATTTTATCAGTCGAACCTCAAAAACTATTGTGTCATTTGTTTGAAAAACGATTCTATTTGTTGAATCGAAACTAAAGACGTGTAGGTTCGAGTTTTTTAAGGGGTCGGATCGGGATCTACATCCAGGTCTTCGGACCTACATCAAGGGCAGGGCTATAAAATACATTCTATAGCCCTGCATCAAGGGTCCATGTCCGACGGACCTGTATGGGTCCGGGTGTATTGCGAACACGAATAACTTGCACAATCCAACTCCTGCTTCACTCAAGGAATAAGGATGAGTTGCGGAAAGTTGTTAACCGTGTAGGCCTTTGCTAAACACCTTGTACATCTAAAACCTATCAAACAATTTGAATGACACTTTACACATATAAGCAAAGGATGTATATATACACTGTACAAATATGGGCCCCCTATTATAAATACTTTTCTGGGGGAACAACATTATATTATTTACTTATATTTTTTAGGAGTGTAGACATATATTATAAAATTTAAAACAATACAAAACTGTACTCCTATCAAATTGATACTTCATACAGTTGTTATACACGATAAAAACAACACAATACTCAAATTTTAGATCGATCAAAAATGCTCCCGATTTTAAGGTAAATAGAGTAACGTTTACGATGTAGGTGGAAAGTAATGATTGACTTTGATTTGTTTGACAATAATTGCTGTATAACCGTGCAGGCCTTTGCTAAACACCTTGTGTATCTAAAACCTATCAATAAATTTTTATGAAACTTTACTCCCATATAAACAAAGATGTATAATATATACACTGTGAAAATATGAACCCCATAATATAAATACTTTTATGGGGTAACAACATTCATGTTTATTTATGAATATTTATAAATTGGAAAAAAATATAAATTATCCAATAATTTATGGATAAGATACAATCTTTTACTTTTAGAATAATTCAACCATTTTTGAAAAAATTAAAAAACTATTACACTCGGCATATAGGCCTCAAGGGGGCGGTCGAAGGATAAACTTATCTTTAATTAAATACGATTTTCTTGAAAACCAATAGACTGATATAGATGAAACTTCACACATAAATATCATACAGTTATTATAAATGGTAAAAACAACACAATACTAAAATTTTAGCTCAATCAAAAAATTAAACCCGATTTTAAGGTAAATAGAGTAACGTTTACAATGTAGGTGAAAACTATTGATGTACCTTGATTTTTTTGACAAAATTGCTGGTTAACCGTGCAGGCCTTTGCTAAACACATTGTATCTCTAAAACCTATCACACAATTTGAATGAAACTTTTCACACATATAAACAAAGCATGTATATATATTGTGTAAAAATACGAACCCCATAATATAAACACGTTCATCGAAAGCATTTACATTCATTACCATACCAACCAACTTGGCAAATTTAGAATAAGTTAATTATTTTTCACAGCTAACAGTTGTAGAAAGACAAACACAGACAAATATTAATGAAAAAGACTGTATTAAAAGTCAAACATCTGGTGTTACTTATTGTATTTTTTCCTTTAGTTGGTAATATCAAAATTCGTTTGAAATGTTTATTATTGATTATTTAAATTTAAATGGCGAAATTACAACGTATTCCGCAATTCGAATTATAAGGGATGGCGCGTATCTATTTTTATTTAAGTCTTACATTATGCAAAGTGCACCGATACCCCGACCACACTACTTAGATCCAAGTGCCTCTGTCTCTATCAATCGTAATTTGCGTGAAAATATCAGAGTATACAATATCTGTTTGCATTTGCTTTACCATGAGTCACCTCTGGGTTTGGTGAGCAGTAAATTTATAAAATAAAGTTTCATCTTCATTTGTTTCGAATCATAGTGTACTGTGTCTCTAAGCAGCTCAGCCTTTACCTACCCTAAGTAAGCTCACTGTGTAATATCCCGCACAGGAGGGTATTCAGTTATGAGGGGTTGATTAGTTACTGGGGCTTTCCTCGAGTAATTATTGTCTCGCTTTTGCTGTCGAGAGACTGCCTACCTCCCACTACACCGCAATATATACACTGTGTTACAGTAAATGGAAATGATTGTAGTTTTGAGTTACTGAAAAGATGATGATATAATTCCGTTGCCTAAATGCGTAGTTAGCACCGTTAACTTATTTTAAGCAAAAACAAATTATTTTGTAAAATTTTTTACCAACTGAACTAGTTTCAAAATGGGGCCTTAAAAGGATGAAATTATGGTTTTTGAATTTGTACTTACTACCACTGAACTTAGAAACCAAAAATTTTTAGTGAAATACCCGTACAAACAATGCCCAAATTAGTTTTACACGTATGTTTTAAAAATGTAGAACTACGGGAAAATAAAAAAGCTTATATTATATAGACAACATTAAAAAGTGTAAATCTAATTCAAGTAGGACCTAAAATCAAAGGACTCTTAAAGTTCAATTGTTTGTGTGTTTAAACTTTGGTCAAATCTTTAAAAATTTCAAAATGGCGGACAAAAATTGAAAATTGAAAGCGCATGGGAAAATTAATAAATTTATATTACTTATCAGCGAATTTCCATGTTGCACAGACTCTTGACGGTAAACCTAAGGTGGTCAATGAGCACCGATCATGGTCCCCAAAAATGATTTTAACAGGCTTTTCTTCAACTCACTACCGTTCAACCGGAGGACCGGTACAGTGTCGCCTCGGACTGCTCCGTATAGCACATCGTGTTACGACTGCGTTCTCGCATAGATGGATGGAAAAGACTTTATTTTGGGCGAAGTTAGGACCAAATGGTCCTCTTTTAAGCTTATCCCATAATTATACAGTTACAATTTGACATTAAACATATTGACATAATTAACTTAAGACTAAAACAAAACACAAATACACAATAAAGACAAATAAAAATCCATATAAAATCACAAGTATTGAAAAAGAAAACCCCTAATAATAATAATAATAACTGATTTTTGGGGAGTTTTTGGTTATAAAGGGAGGTTGTTTTTCAAATTTTGTCAAAACATTTTTGCGTGCATATATAACAGTCCTAATGGAAGTGTTTGGTGCAAATTTGTTCGAAATCGATCGAATAGTTTTCTCTCTAAATAATAATAATAATATTTATTAGTTAATCTCCTGCTTTAATAAATTACCTCTACTACCCCACCTACAATTATGAAGTCACAGTGAATCTGTTTATTAATTTAAACTAGTGGACCCGGCAATGCTTTGCTATTGCTTGATTTACCTAACCTAAAATAATATTCAGTTTTTGATCCAAATCAGTTGTTGATCAAAATCAGCTGTTGATAAAAATCAGCTGTTTTAAGCTTTTCATACGAACAGCTGTTTTTTGTGCCCCTGATAAAATCAAAAGAAATCTTTCTTCTTCTTCCTTAAGATTGACCTTCCATAAGATTAACATTGAAACTTTGAGGGCCACTGGGGCGTATCCCTGAGGACCGATGTAAATTACAATGGGATTCTGCTCATCTACAGGACACTACCTTTCTAACGGTATGCGCAAATTTCTCCTACGATGCACACAAGCTGAGAAAAAAGGACGACAAGTTTTGTGCTTGCCTATTAATATATAGATATGTTTGTTAGAAAGTATGTGCCAGTTCCTGGTACCGTTTATTTTTCCTTGTTTCCAATGTAAATAGTTTGATTTAAAAGCACCGACACTAATGAGCATCGCTTGCCGTGTTTAGGATTAAAGGTGATGCATTGTAAAACAGAATTCTGAAAACCCAAACAATTCTCGCTTGTCTTTGACCGATCACTGACAAGATTAACAGCTCGTTACCATGACGACAGGATTCCAACAGATTGCGTACATGACATGACAAATGTCCAATCAAACCTTATTCAGAATACACATACATTTTATGTATTTAGAAACCAGTTTATGTGTTTTATCATGTGCAAAACACGATTGCAGTAATTTTAAATTCAATTTCCGTCAGTATAAACGTCTGCTTGATTTAATCAAATAAACTGTATGGTAACGTCCGGTTAACTCTGTCAAATATTAAACTGGGTTTAATAGGTCGTTATGACTGCAGTTACGTGATAAAGGTGGGTTATAATTGTTGTGCTATAGATCTGTATAAAAAAAGACTATGGGAGACCCCTGCGTGCTCCGCACGATAGCCCCCAACGGAACCTTCTAAAAACATATGTTATATTTTATCTATATCTATACTAATATTATAAAGAGGTAAAGTTTGTTTGTTTGTTAGTTTGTTTGTTTGTTTGTATGTAGGGGATAATCTCTGGCACTACAGAACCAATTGAAAAAATAGTTTTACTAATAAAAAGCTACACTATCCCTGAGTAACATAGGCTATAATTCATTTCGATAAAAACTTTTTTTTATTTCAATATTTGTAAATTTAGTCGGAAAATTTCTTAGGTTAGTCCTAGAATGATAAACCAACACATGTATTTACATTTATTACCATAGCAACCAATTGAATAAAATAACAGTCAATGTAGCTATTTGCTCAAATATTTCCATTAACAGCTGATTTCAAAATTTAAAACAATTATTTGTCTATTTCTAGCTTTTAGGTTAGGGTATTAAAGTGTAGACCTGAGCCTTACTGGTTCTTTTTACCATTACTATAACTGCTGTTATAAAATATAAGAAATAATTTAATTTGAACATTTAACATTATTTCCCATCTTAGTTTTGAGGTTATTGTTAATTCTAAACTTTATTACAAATAAAACATGTTTTTAGAAGGTTCCACTGGGGGTTGGCGTGCGAAGCACGCAGGGGTCTCCCCTAGTTTATAATAAAGGTGTAGGATTAATAATAACCTAAAAACTAAGATGGTAAATAATGTTAAATGTTCAAATCAAATTATTTCTTATATTTTATAACAGCAGTTATAATAATGATTAAAATGTCTACAATTTAAAACCCTTACCTTAAAGCTAGAAATACAAAAATAATTGCTTCAAATTTTTATATAAGCTGTTAATGCAAATATTAGAGCAAACAGCAGCTATATTATCTGTTATTTTATTCTATTGGTTGCTATGGTAATAAATGTAAATACATGTGTTGGTTTATTACTCTAGGCCTAACCTAAGAATTTTTTCCGACTAAATTTACAAATATTGAAAAAAAATATTTTTATCGAAATGAATTATAGCCTTATGTTACTCAGGGATAGTGTAGCTTTTTAGTAGTGAAACTATTTTTTCAATCGGTTCAGTAGTGCCAGAGATTACCCCCTTACAAACAAAAAAATAAACTTTACCTCTTTATAATATTAGTACAGAAGACGTTCTGACTGAGGCATTCATAATCAAAGTACTGACAAAACTACGACAGCTAAAGCCTTCAAACTTCCATGGTACCTTCGTGTAGAAGAGCACTTAGAAAGGGTTTTGCCAAATATTGGTTTTAAGGGTTGAACATGGTCAAAATACAGGGGTTTACTTCCAGCCTTATAACAGGTAAAACAGCTGATTCTAATCAAAAACAACACAATTCCAGGTGTGATCTACTCTGAACTAACACACGTTCCTTCAATGCATTTAAATTCATTAACATAACAACCAACTTGGAAAATTTAGAATCCATTGATTGAAGGGCTGAGAAGCCAAGGGGTATAATTATAGTGCAGTTAGTTTTGAGAAAACTCAGTTTCAAGTTAAACTGTTTTAATCAAATCCAGGTAAAACCATGATCACTAAAACTAGTATATTTTTAATTGCTAGGTTCTAGACTAACATAATAACAAAGATTAATTTCATTATCATCCTCTTATTCTTTGTTGCCGGCCAATATTTGATAAAAGTCGTCACTTGTACCCCTTAGCTGTTAACACGTTCACTGCTAAGGACGCACATGTGAGCTTGACACAAAATATTGCGAGTATTTTCAATACACGATGCATTGCGTGCTTCTCACGCCACCCCGCATATTGGGAGTATTCTCAGTACAAAATGCATTGCGTGCTTCGCACGCCAACCCCCCTATTGTGAGTATTTTCAATATGCAGTGCATTGCGTGCTTCGCACGCCAACCCCCGTATTTGGAGTACTTTCAATACACATTGCGAAGCAATTGCCTGCTTTGCACATCAATTTTAAACCTATGTACGTCCGCTTTAAAATATTACTGATTATTACGTAGAAAGACTCAAAAATAAAGTAATGTCTACTCATTTAGGCTATAAATATAAAAAATAAAAGGTCAGCTCCTAGCATAGGAAATACGAAATTTGCGTAGCAGTGAACGTGTTAGAGGAGCATCGATTCGGTTTGTCAAAGTCAGACAGGAGTTCCTGTAGGAATAGTATTGGATGTAAAGAAGGGAATGTGGATTTGACATAGACTTACTGTTCGCAAAAAACAAACAGGGGCGCACAGTTGTACCTGAATCTAACGTATTTATATTGAAACCAATTTGTTAGGCAGAGTTGAACCAAGAAGAGTTGAGCTAAACTTTCCCTGCAGGTTCTTCTTTTATTTCTGTTACTTTGTTACATTAACCTTCACTCTTTTGTCTCTCTGTCTGTAATGTAATTTAACAGCAAATTTATTTTAAACCACCAACTACTGATTGTCCTAAACACCGACAATAATAGAAATCCACTGAGATTTGTTGCATTGTACGGTACTAGAGGGCTCGCTTAGCAACCCCCAGCGAAGCAAATGCAAACAGATTATTGTATACTTTGATATTTTCACGGGAATTACGGTTGGTTAGGACGGAGACTTTTATATAGAAAATATGCAATTTTGCAAGTTATTAAATACTAGCTGACCCGTGCTAATACTTAGTTACCTGATTTAATACATTGATTTAATTAAGTAAATTTCGTTTACGTTGAACGATTGAGTCCCATATACAAAGTAAGAAACACATCTAAAAAGACAATTTCCATCACCAATTATACGTTTCACCTCCATAACTATTGAACTATAAACAGAAAAACATAATTAAGCAAGAGCAGAATTAAACATAACCTATTTCAATAGAGTAAATTACAACATAAACAAACCATGTTTTGATAATGAAACATGTGCTGTTATAAATCAGCTGATCTGTGCTATTATATCTGTCCAATAGAACTCCGGATGATAATGAAACATGAACTGTTATAATCAGCTGTTCTTTGCTATTATACTCAGTTGATCAGTAAATACGATGTTAATGAATAGAAAATATTTTAAATTCCGTGAATTTTTGGGGGTTTTTTTGCCAAAAAGGGAGTTGTTTTTCAAACATTTTCAGACAGTCATTTTGTAAAAAACACTTTTTTGGACTCAGGGGGTCCCAAAACGGATATTTCCACAAAAATCTCAACATCGATTTTTTTTGCGATCACTATACTTTCTCTATACTATAGTATAGTGAGAAAGTAAAAATAGATACGCGCCATCCCTTATAATTCGAATTGCGGAATGCGTTGTAATTTCGCCATTAAAATTTAAATAATCAATAATAAACATTTCAAACGAATTTTGATATTACCAGATGTTTGACTTTTAAAACAGTCTTTTTCGTTGATGTTTGATTGTGTTTGTCTTTTTACCTAATCTAAAAAACTGTTAGCTGTGAAGAATAATGAACGTATTCAATAATATAATGTTGTTCCCCAGAAAAGTATTTATAATAGGTGGCCCATATTTTAAAGTGTATATATACAACTTTTGTTTATATGTGTGTATAGTTTCATTTAAATTGTTTAATAGGTTTTTGAAATACAAGGTGTTTATCAAAGGCCTGCACGGTTAAGCAGCAATTTTTGTCAATATTTTCCACCTACATTGTAAACGTTACTATATTTACCTTAAAATCGAGGGTAATTTATAAATCGATCTAAAATATTAGTATTGTGTTGTTTTTAGCATTTATAAAAACTGTATGAAGTATCAATTTGATAGTAGTACAGTTTTGTATTGTTTTAATTTTTTTAATATAGGTCCACACCCCTCAAAAATCGAAGTAAATAATATAATGTTGTTCCCCCAGAAAAGTATTTATAATAGGGGGCCCATATTTTTACAGTGTATATATACAACCTTTGTTTATATTTGTGTATAGTTTCATTCAAATTGTTTGATAGGTGATTTACAAAGTGTTTAGCAAAAGCCTGCACGGTTAACCAGCAATTTTTGTCAAAAATATCCAGGTACATCAATATTTTCCACCTACATTGTAAACGGTACTCCATTTACCTTAAAATCGAGGGTAATTTATAAATCGATCTAAAATATTAGTATTGTGTTGTTTTAGCATTAATAACAACTGTATGAAGTAGCAATTTGATAGGAGTACAGTTTTGTAATGTTTTAAATTTTATAATATAGGTCTATAAAATTTATAAACGTTACTCTATTTACCTTAAAATCGGGGTTAATTTATAAATCGATCTAAAATATCAGTATTCCGTTGTTTTTAGGATCTATAACACCTGTATGAAGTAGCAATTTGATAGGAGTAAAGTTTTGTATTGTATACAATTTTATAATATAGGTCCTTACACCTCAAAAATCGATGTAAATAATATAATCTTGTTCCCCTAGAAAAGTATTTACAATAGGGGGCCCATATTTTTACAGTGTATTTATACATCCTTTGTTTATATGTGTATAAAGTTTCATTCAGATTGTTTGATAGGTTTTAGATGTACAAGGTGTTTAGCAAAGGCCTGCACGGTTAGCAACTTTCCACAACTCATCCTTATTCCTTGAGTGAAGCAGGAGTTGGATTGGATTGTTCAAGTGATTCGTGTTCGCAATACACCCGGACCCATACAGGTCCGTCGGACATGGACCCTTGATGTAGGTTGTAGGTTTGCGATTGTAAAAGTGCTTCCGATTTGTGGATTTTTTGGTTAATCAACAATATTTCATTAAAATCGTATTATCAATGCTTTCAACTACTCCCAAGTACTGGATAAGCAATCTTTCCATACAAAAAAAAACATCTGTTCGCAGTAATTCCCACAACAACCGTGATCTCATGCATCCTCTTCACCTTGTACAAATTACACAGCCTTCTGAATCCGGCAAGACCTTGACTTACGCAATGCCTCACTGATTTCATCAGCTGTTGTAAATCTCGACAGAACGTGAGCGCTTAAGACAAAAGCGATAAATAGATGTACTTTAAAGCCGGTACGTTGAAGGATGCGCACGGCCTTGGCGGTAATGATCCTGATCCAAACATCGACTTGCAATAATCGTTGTTTGACCGAAGGTCGAGTTATTTCGATAGATCGATTGATGGGATGAGTAGTGTGTTCGACTTTTGTGGTTAACCTAAATCAAACAAGTTTTGCTGGGAAATTCTTAAAAGGAAGCAACCTTAATGTTGATACGTGAGAGTATGTCTCTACCCATGTGTTTCTTCCTGCGCTTGCGCAGTTCCGTCGAGAAGAATGTTGGGCTCCCTTATATTATATCAACTGTAGCATGTCTTATATTATAATAGGGGCTCTGCCCCTGCGATGACATATGGTGATGCCAATGTAAACCATAAATTCCCTAATTTTGTTCACAATTTTTACATTTCTTCAATAGGAATGTTTACGGAAATAAGATTGATTAGGACAGAGGCACTTGGATCTAAGTTGGGTGGTGGGGGTAGCTGTGACCTGTACATTATGTAGGGCGTAGATTAAAATAGACACGCAAATCCCTAATTTTGTCAACGTTCTTTCAATTGTTTAACAGGAATTTTTACTATTTTCGGAAGAAAAAAGTTGCCAAAAATATTCTCTGAAAAGTCCTCTGCATGTTAATTAAAGTTTCGTCAAAATCAGTTTAGCTATTCCAGAGATTAGCCCGGCCAAACAAACAGACTGATAACAAATTTATAAACGTGTGTTTAGGTTTTTTGGTAATGTGTGAATAACCATATGTGTTTAGAAAAAAGTTTATATTTTGTAATCACAGACAGACGCTTAAATTTTATTTATATATGTATAGACTAGACTCGATTCGCTCGCCAAACCCTGCGGTGACACATGGTGATGCCAATGCAAACGACAAAATCCCTTATTTTGTTCATATTACTTTCTCACTATACTATAGTATAGAGAAAGTATAGTGATCGCAAAAAAATCGATTTTTGTGGAAATATCCGTTTTGGGACCCCCTGAGTCCAAAAAAGTGGTTTTTACAAAATGTCTGTCTGTATGTATACAAAGCTAGAGCGAAAACTATTCGATCGATTTCAAACAAATTTGCACCAGACATGTCAAGTAAGCCTGTAAAGATGCACGAAAAACGGTTTATTTAACAAACAACCCCCTTTTTGGCAAAAAAACACCCAAAAAATGGGTTATTATTTTTTTATAAAAAAAACGGCACTAACGATTTTGATCAAATTTGGCTTATTTGTAGCCTTTAATGTACCCTACAATATGCAAAAAACCGCATCTTTCTAAAAATTCTCGTTTAGCTAATAATAATAACTGATTTTGGGGGTTTTTTTGGCCATAAAGGGGGTTGTTTTTCAAAAAATTTCTAAACATTTTTTCGTGCATCTATACAGGCCTAATTGACGTGTGTGGTGCAAATTTGTTCGAAATCGATCGAATAGTTTTCTCTCTAGATAACAATAATAATATTTACTAGTTAATCTCCTACAGTACTTAAATAAAAAATCACCTCTCCTACCCCACCCTACAAGTCGCAGTGAATCTGTTTAATAATTGAAATATGTTTGTGAGAAAGTATGTGCCAGTTCCTGGTACCGTTTATTTAACAGATATTTCATATATTTTCGGAATAAAAAGTAGCCTAAAATATTCTCTGAAAAGTCCTCTACATGTTAGTGAAAGTTTCGTCAATATCGGTTCAGCCATTCCTGAGATTAGCCCGGCGAAATAAACATACAGACAGAAACAAATTGTGTGTTTAGGTTTTGGTAATGTGTGAATAACGATACAAGCTTAGAAAAAGCTTATATTTTGAAATCACAGACAGACAATGTTATTTATATGTATAGGTGTTGCGATAAAAGATTTTCATTGTTTTTAGAACCAATACTAACACAACTACTCTCCATGTAGACTCGATCTTAGCAGCATTTCAATTTTCACTTAACTCCGCTCTTTGAAACTATTCATCAAATTTTTAGGTTAATTTATTTACGGTTTCAGGTACAACAGATGGAGATAGTGCTACAGGTTTTGATATATTTACATAAATTTAGTGCGATGTTGTTGGTGTAATTGCAAGTACGATTTATCACAAAATAAACTAAAGTTCTTTCACTTTAACTAATTATTACAGTTGAGGTTATGAGAGGAAGTGGAAACGTCTATCATCCTAGTTGCCAACGATCCAATTAGACAACAGCTGATTAATGAACAGCTGTTATTTAGTGTTAAACATTATTTATATGAATACTAGTAAACCACAGTGAAAAATCACAGGCAGAATAATTAGATATACACAAGAAACACATCATTTATACAAAATACTATTTAAACAACACAATTCATCTAGGCCTACCTAACTATGCAGACGGGGATTTTTAACTCGGTAAATGTGTACAATTATAAGGACTATAAAACTGTAGGAATATTTATTAAGATTTTGTGTTTATGTATATTATTATATATACCGTATTTAAAGATAGAGAAAAATATTATCTTTTAATTGCCTTTTATTTCATATTGATAGATCAAATGATTTAGAAGTTATTAATATTATAGGCTGTATTATTGATTGAAGTCGTAAACATAACCCCAAAGTATAATCTACGCTAGGTTTTGTTTGCGTATTACAGGATGATGGGTGAAATCAGCTGTTATATTATCAAGTTAAACGAATAGGTATTTCTTCTTTAAATTTGTATGAACGAATATTTTGATGGCACAAGGTTGTATTTATATACAGTTTATAACCTGAAATCAAATATTGTAACGTATAATTATTATAACATACATTAGTTCTATAACTCATGTTTAAAAAAATCAACTTCTCAAGAAAATTATAACGATTGAAGTTGTAAAAATAACCTCAAACTATAATGCACACTGGGTTTACAGATGATGGGTGAAATCAGCTGTTATATTAAATGTTACTCCACGTAAACTCGTACGTAAACTCGTTTTTATAGTAGTTGATAAAAAAAACAACAGACTTTATCTAGGACTACCTAACTATGCTGAGGGGGATTTTTAACACGGTAAATATGTACAATTTTATAAGGATTACTAAATGTAGGCCTATTTGTTGAAATGTGCTATTTACATAATATATGATCATATATCAAGAAAGATACAAATTTTACTTTTTAATTGATTTGAATTTCATATTGACACATCAAATAAATAATAAATGTTTTAAATACATTAAAATAGCAAAATGTTGTAAAATTTAGATATGATTTTATAAAACTGTAGGCCTATTTGTTTAAAAATTTTATGATATACATTATTATACGTCCAAGTAAAGATACAAATATTTTCTTTTAATTTAATATATAAAATGATTTAGAAGTTATGAATATCATAAAGAAGAAATTAATAATCGCATATGTTTATAATGTTTTACGAATGTTTCCGAAGTTAAAGGAATGGGTATAAATTCTTTAAAATTGTATAAATGAATATATGCTACTCATGATAAAAGGTTGTATTTATATTCATTTTATAACCTCAAAGCAAATCTTATAACGTATTCAAGCCTACACTAGTTCCACAATTCATATTTAAAAAAAAAAACTTTACAAGACATTATATTATTGACTGAAGTTCTAAACATAACCCCAAAGTATAATCTACGCTAGGTTTTGTTCAAGTATTACAGATGATGGGTTTAATCAGCTGTTGTATTATGTGTTACTCACGTAATACACTCGCTTTTATAGGAGTTTATAAGCATAAAGAGGGCGCAAAATAACTAAATGGAATAAA
>JAGFPH010001036.1:82091-95661 GCA_018207615.1 Philaenus spumarius | reverse complement strand
AAATCCGGTGAGAACGTGTCATCAAAAGACAAGAAAAATTTGATGACATTCTTTGATGACATAGCGGAGACAATACTTAAATTTGACGATCTCGAACAAGCCGAAATCAAAAATGAGATATTCAACTTGGTCAGTAAAAAGGAAATAGGCATTTTGAGAAAAAAATATGCTGAAAGGCAGGAGACAGCATCACAGCCACTACAGTCTTATATGCAAGTTATTCCTGGACCGTTTCCTGCATATCCTGTTCAACAAAATGAAGGTTTTAGCAATGACTACATATCAATAAGACGAAAAGTTCCAATGTTAAAAATTCAGCCCAAAAAAGCAGGTATAAAAGTGTGTTTTTGCGGCCCGCCGTTAGGAGCGCTCTTTTTGCCGACGAGTGTCGGATTCAATGAAGTGCAGAAGAGAGACTGGGGGAGGGGGGAGAAAGAGAGAGAGAGAGAGAGAGAGATAGAGCATTAGTTTTCCTCGAAAACTAAGCTGTTCACTGTGAATGTAAAAACCACGCTTCAATATTACACTACTATTTAATACACTTAGCAGAGCTGTAAAATTATGAAACTTTTACGATTCGTAGGTAAGAACCATACGATTCCTATGCTGTAAACAAAGTTTAATTAAATTACCTGTTTCTTATTTCTTTGATCGATATTACAACAATGATGTGTAATTCACTTTGATAATGACATACAATTTTCACTCTGCTGGAAAGATTTTCTAATTTTTGGTCAGAGACAAAGTGTCTGTTAGAAAGTTTTAAATAAAGGTTCAAATTAATGTGCAGTTTTAATACAATAAAGAACATGTTCCTCAAGGATTTGAAATTAAAAATATAACAATACTGGAAATGTTATACTTAAAGTTATAACTACAGTACTAGAAGTATCAACCCCTGCTCGCTTCGCTCACCAAACCCCGCGGTGAAGCAAATGCAAACAGATTACCACTTATAAAACAAAGGTGTCAATCATGGGAAGTATAAAAATTTGTTTTTATTGTGAAGGGGCTGTTGCCCCCAGTTCACCAATTAGACGTAACTATGTAAATTTCGTATGTTATTATTTATTTTATTTCCTATAAAACACTTAAAATTAATAATTGCCAAATTTTCCGTTCTCTAGCAGGAAAGTATAACAATCAACATTCTAGCCTGTTTTTCAATGAGTTGGTGAATGTTGTACTTTTAAAATGAACTGAACACGGGACACGGTACCTCAACTTATTGTCTGGTAGTTCTGCAAAATCGTCATTTCCGCAGTTAACTATCCAGTCTATGCATCTGTAAATAATAATTTTGCATTGATCCCATAAAGTTTAATTATTTTAAACACATCTATCAGTTTATTTTTCCTATTACCAACATCCTTTTTTTAAAATAATTGGAATATAAATGCTACTTCAGCAGCGAAACATAACTAACAAAATAGTCTCAAGTCCCTCATTTAAATAATTCTTTGTATAATAAAATCATTTATAAGTGTAATTTATTAGCGCGCCACAAAAGTGAGATGTGTAAAATCCAATATAAAATTCAAATTTAGCACTTCAAAAAACATAAAGAAAGTGAGTTTCGTCAAAAATGGTAGACAAATAACAAATTTGGGTTTCACGTTCGCTTGGTTTGTTTCAGAAATATTGCAATATAAGATTTGTAATCAGTGCATAAAAAATAGTGTGTTAATAATACAATTATTTTTCCCCCGCGTTTTTAATGGTGGGGGCACATATTGATAATTGGGAATTTAGGACTTTTCTGGTTAACTGTACTTTGAGGTGCTTCAATCCTGCTGCACCTACGGCTTGATTTTGAAAAACTCGGAATCAAACCCATGACTATCAATCCGTAAATATATGTATTTGAAATTTGACAGTTTGAATCAATTGTTTGTTTTGTAAAGGAACAGTTTGAGGCATTAAATTTTACAAATTCAAGTAACATTAAAACGGTCGTATCTACAAACACTTTTAATGTCCGCCTTTTAGAAAGGTAAAAAGATTTTTTACACTAAATAAGTCTGCAAGCGTGTGAGCTTACGTGGAAAGTTTCATCTCTATATTGTTAGTGGGTTTTAACTAATAATTTTTAATTAAAATATCACATATAGACTGATAGAAGGAACGCTCATTTTAGGACATACCTTCATAGGAATTTTTTCAATCATTTTTACGCTTAGAATCATATCCTGAATGGCGTTTTCCGCCAGTTAGTGCACGCCCCTCTTGGGGGCGATGTCCAGGATCGGACGGCGATAATATTTTATTGCAATAATAAATTTAGTCAAATGCGTTTCATTTATTTTGACACAGAAAACTGTTTGTTTACACAAATTTGTATTAAATTTATGCAATTAGTAAGTACTTAAGAATAAACCATATTTGCAATATTTTTATTGGCAGAATCTATTTCACTTAGGAGGTAAAATGGAGGCAATACTCAGCGTTTGTGTAACTTTCCATAGTTAATTAATAAAGAAAACACAGTTTAAAACACGAAAAACTTAATGCTAAAATGTTTCTAAAGGCAATACTATGGATACAATATTGTTTGTTGCTTTTTTAGAACAATAATAAAGTCAACAAAAACAGAATCAGCTGGTGCCGATTGTTACTATATCATCACAAACAATAAGTCAGACAAAACTCAAATCAGCTGACTCCTACGAGTTTAGTATTAACTGAAACAATTCTTAAAAGAACTTACCAATAGTATAAATTTAATAAAAACTTGTATTAACAAACAGCTTTATGTGTCAAAATAAATGAAACTGATTTGATTAAATTTAATAATTGCAATGATAAATAACAGAGGGGCATGCACTGTCTGGCGAAAAATACCATAAGTCCGTTATTCTCTAACCAATTTTTTTTTAAACGAACTTAATCGATAGGGAATTCAATTTGCAAAAAAAGTTATTCTTTACATTTTTTCGGGAAAGGGCTAGTTATTTCGTTATTTCCGTTCGAAAGTTGTAAACGGTCGCCATTTTTAAAATATTGAAGTCACGTCAACTTAACTTTTTTCGCATTTAGGTAATACTATCAAAAGGTTGATATAAATTTGGTATTATTTCGTTTAGTAATTTTTTAGATATGCATTAAAAAACAACATTTTGGTCACAGTAGGACAACCAAAATGATTTTAAACCCTTGTAAAAAATAACAGATGTATTATCTTTAACATTTCAATGTTATTTAAATGGGGAAACATTTTAATTTTGATTGGTCATGGTGTTGGATAGAGTCAACATACAGACTTGTACAAAAGACAAATTAACAGTGATTTGATGTTTACTTTGTACCCAAGAACAATTCCAAAACAATATGTGACAAGAGTTATGAAGCACCCTGTTTAATAACCCTCTTTTTACCCTCGTCCTTACATATTCCCATTAAAAATTAACTGTCAATACGTTTTAATAAACTTCACAAAGTCTTTGATTCTTATGTTGATTAATTCCCTACGACTTGTACGAGAATTAATTCTCGCACAAATACAATACAACAGTAAAGAAAACTTTATGTATTCATCCATTTCTTTGTCTTTCACTGGAAACCTGAAAAATGATAAGTCTTTATTTTTCACAGATGTATTGTTGCAGTTTTTATAGGAACATTTAGATCCTCCACTTTTTGAACAGGACTGCATTGCAAAATGTAGCAGCTATTTACTTTACACACTAACAGTATTTACACTATAAACCATATTACATACTAAAACCATATTTACAAACTTACATTACTTAAAAAACATTAGAAAAGAAAACCGACTAAAATGTATTTATTTAGTACACTGCTATTACAATGTTGGAAATAAACCGCATTGACAAATACGGGGCTACGCTACCAAAGCTTGTCTGAGACACAACAATCTGCGCTCAAGGTCACATTACAGTCGGACCTCTCTGTCTCTCCTTCTCTTTCCATTCTTGTCACACACTCGGCCTGCAAAACGCGCACTGAGAGCTCCTAGCGACGAGGTGCATGAACTAACTTTTATACCTACTTTCCTGGGCTGAATTCTACCCATTTAAACTGTTCGTCTTATTGATATGTAGTCATTGGTTTTAGTAGATGGCAGCCGCCTCGTGACATGAACCTCGACATTTCTGGCAATCATAACCCAAATATTCTTCCATTACAAAATAATATTGAAAAATAAATTTGTAAAGACTGTTTCATATTATATTCCTGCTTTCCTTTCCTCGTTAATCCTTTACAAAACATTCATAAAAAAGCAAAAAAAAAAAAAAAAAAAAAAAAAAAAAAATAATAAAAAAATTAATAAAATAAAAATTCAAATAAAAAGTACATAGGTATATATTAGGGGTGTATGTGCTTGCACGCGCACTCACGTGTTTTCTATGGGGGTCAACGCGCGCACGTGCACACACACATACACCACTTATTAAAGTACATAGGTATATATTAGGGGTGTATGTGCTTGCACGCGCACTCACGTGTTTTCTATGGAGGTCAACGCGCGCACGTGCACACACACATACACCACTTATATACCTATGTACTTTTTATTTGAATTTTTATTTTATTAATTTTTGTACATATATTTTTTTTTTTTTTTTTTGCTTTTTTATGATGGTTTTGTAAAGGATTAACGAGGATGGAAAGCAGGAATATATATTTTTTTTTTTTACAAGATGTACAACATTACCGTTAATCTTTGCTTGTACTGGGGCCTCTTCTTATCGCATCAAGTTGCCATGGAACTTTTCCTGGTCCCACAAAATAATCACTGAATTTTCTACGAACTTCCAAGGCCTCTGTGGTACCACGGCCTCCGACATTAGTAATAGAAGTAAGTAATTGCATTGATTGGTCAGATTCGGAATCATCGCAGGAAAATTCTAAATTATCTTCGTGAAGAAAATTATGTAGAACACAAGCAGCCAGTGTAAGTTTTTCCGCGTTTTCAGGCTTCATCTGAAGGCGCCCATAGAATACTCGGAATCTTTGCACCAGTTGGCCAAAAGCATTTTCTGAAGTACGCCGGGCTCTTGATAGACGATTGTTAAATATTTTTTTACTTTCATTATTCTGCAAAGAAGATTTTGGGTAGGGTCGCAGTAAATATTTCTTAAGGGGGAAACCTTCGTCTCCCACCATCACAAAAGGCAACGGTTCTGAAGTTCCTGGTAATGGCTTTGGTGGGGGTATATGCAGCGTCCCTTGTTCCAGATGCTGACCTAGATTCGAGGTTCTCAGAATACCACCGTCGCTAGATTTCCCGTACCCTCCTACATCCACGACTACAAACTTGTAATTGGCATCTACTACAGCCAACAACACAATTGAAAAGAAACCTTTGTAGTTATAATAAAGTGAACCGCTATTTTGAGGTGCTTGTATCATTACATGCTTCCCGTCAATCGCACCAATGCAGTTTGGAAATTGCCAGTAATAGTTATATTCTTCTGCAATTTTCTTCCACATATTTCCTGATGGAGGCGGTAAAAATAACGGTGACAGCTTTTCCCAAATACAATTACATGTTTCTACGATGATCTTATTAATGGTGCTAGGGGACATTCTGTAACTGTAACTTAAAGATACTTGATTGCTTCCGGATGCTAAAAACCTGAATATAATAAAAAGAAAAGAAAATTAGTTATTTAATATTATTTCACAAACATGCAATGAAATCGTAATTTTAATAAATAACTATGTTGATACAAACTTCTATTCTCTAAAATTCTATTTGGCTACTCTAGCTACACAATTAACAATGTATATTTATATAGGCCTAAATAAAGTATAAATAAGAAACATTTTTGTATTTAATTTTAATAAATCAGCAAACCTCAATGTTAAGCCTAGTCTCTCTTCTGGTGAAATGCATCGCCGCCATTTGGTGTTTTGTTTTGTAAGCTCAGGTCTTAATAATTCCATTAAAAATTCAAACTTATGGGAACTCATTCGAAAATAGTTTATGAACTTAATTGAATCTTCTTTTAATTTATTAAATATTGTATGGAACTCTCCCTCCTCTTCTCTAGCTCTATATAAATTATGCACCCAAAAGGTTTTTTTTCTTTTTTTTTTCTTCCTTTCTTCTTCTTGTAAGAGCTCATATAAGCAGCAGGCAACAATTACGTTCTCTTCGTCTTGATCCATGATAGACACTACGTTTCCCGTCAACGAACGAAAAAGTACTACGAGACGGTCGAAGACAGTCGCGACACAGTAGCGGTACAGTACGCGCACAGTACTACATGTGTAAATCGAGACGGTCGAAGACGGTCGAAGACAGTCGCGACACAGTAGCGGTACGGTACGCGCACAGTACTACATGTGTAAATCCAGCTTTGAAGTGTAAGCGAGTCTATTCCAGTCAGTTTAACCGGTGACGTCATTCACACAGAAGTACAAGAATGTCACGTGACATGATTACAGATTTAATTTACACAGTCCTTATCTAATCCTGAGAGGTAGTTTAGTCAAGCCTTTCCTTTATCTAATCACGGCGTGTCAAGTGGCACATTACATACTCCACTGTTTTTACTTGTTATCTCTCGTACACGATATGTACACATCTCAATACGGCTGCTTATTTGTTGAGAGTTGAGAGTCCTTGACGTGAACCATTGTTTGGATCACTAAATGTTTGTTGGCAAAATAGCATTACAATTGCTGAATTTGAGCAGTGTTTTAACGAAAAAAAGTGTTATTAATTGGTTGCTATGACAATGACAAATATAAAATACGAGTAAAGAAAAAAGCGTTAATAAATTGGTTGCTATGGCATTGAATGTAAATACATTCAAGAAACATTTGTTTTGGTTCATCAATTCAAAGAGACGATCGATTCCGTCCGGCGTAGTTGAGATATTATCGTCAAGCGCTGAAATTTTAGGTTAGACCTAGAAAGTAATTTTAAGTCTAGGCCTAACCTAAAATTATTGTATGTAAGTTGCCTTTAAGACAGGTAAAATAAATTGAACAATAATTTTAGGTTAGGCCTAGACGGACGAACCAACATTTTATGTTTATTCAATGTATTTACAATGAACGGACATTTAACTGTGTTTACCATCTTAGCTTTGATGTTATAATTAATTCTACACCTTTATTATAATAACATTAAACGAATGGAAACAGTCAATATTTGTATAAAAAAAATCTAATAATAAACGGCAATTGAAAGATTAAATCTATCTGTGTATGTTGCCGTTAAGGCTGGGAAAACGATTGAAGAAAAGGCGTGATGAACTTCGTTCCTGACTGGGGTTGCACGAACGCACACATTTACTTTTTTTACACCTGAATGCAGTCGTGGTGTAGTGAAACAGTCACAATATAAATCGTTGGTTATATTGGTTTAATTCGAAATTTGATCTTATTTTTATCTTGTCCCATTTAAAATTGAAATCTAAAAATTTCATCAACATGATTGTCTATATAGCCTATAATGGACATAATGCTTTCTCTTTTTTTAATGTCTGAATTTGCTAACTTGATTGCTATAGTAATGCATTTAAATGCATTGTGGCCTGTCCTAAAATTATGTTGTTAATACAAATTATGTCCGTAAAGGAAACATAACATGATTATGTGTATAGAAGTTCTAACGGGGTTGGCGTGGGTAATTTTATAAAATTGTTCGTCTACTTGTTCATTTATATACATCTTTAAACTATAATTATAATCGTCACGGTTCACGTCAAAAATTACTGGATGCATTTTCACTCCTCAATAAAAAGTTCTACGTCTATATTTTCATCAGGGATGGTTTTGAAAAATTTTGTAAACTAATTTCACGTAGATTGGGGACAGGACGCGGATGTGAATGCGCACTGCCCTTTAGCAAGTCGAGTACTACCATGTATCGCGATAGGGGAATGTGACGCGCGTCTCTGCGTCCATCTCTATAGCTGTCGGGAGTGACCTACGTCTCGTGCGCAGTTACGATGTACTTCCTTACCGATTGAAAGTGTCGACAGCGGAACATCCCGATTCGTATGTGCGTGGTTCTCTTAGCCGGGCGATAACCTTTCCACTCAAATTGAATTTATTTCCACTGCAGTTGTAAACCAGTTTTCTTTTTTATAAATAACTCCTTAATTGTGTTCTTGTTGTTGAAGTGTACGATACTCTATGAACTATTGTCAGAAGCAAATGTATCCTGCCCTAGCCTACGTACATTGCAGCCTATAACATATGGTAACTATAGTATGTATGCAGGGTGGTGTAGGCTTCAGTTCAGTGATCTTATTCCGTAGGTGAACATGTTCTGGTCAACTCTTACAATTAGTGTCAACAGTATATAATATACTCTCGTACAATTATATTTGACAGGTGTAGTTTACTTAATGTATACCATCTGTTTCCAGCTTCCTTTGTTTTGTTTTATGTATTTAATTTCTAGGACGTAGGTTAGTGACAACAGAAATATATAATGCAGTGAAATCAACTATCGCTAATCTTCTATATATAAAAGCGAAATACCACTCACTCACTCACTGACTCATTCATCACGATTTCTCAAAAACTACCGAACGGATTCAAATGAAATTTGGTATGTAGCTTCCTTTACGGCTATAGGTGCTCACTAAGAAAGGGTTTGAAAAATTCGAAATTTTAGGGAGGTTTGGGGGGATCAAAGTTATTAAATCACGATTTCTTCAAAACTACCGAACGGATTGGAATGAATGGTATGTAGCTTCCTCTAGGACCATAGGTGCTCACTAAGAAAGGGTTTAAAAAAATTCGAAATTTTAGGGGCGTTTTGGGGGGTCTTAGTTACTAAAAAAAACACCCGAACGGATTGGAATGAAATTGAGTATGTAGCTTCCTCTATTGCCCTAGGTGCCCGCTAAGAAAGGGTTTAAAAAATTCGAAATTTTAGGGTGGTTTAGGGGCGGGGCAAAGTTACTAAAAAAAACCACCGAACGGATTGGAATGAAATTGAGTATGTAGCTTCCTCTAGGGCAGTAGGTGCTGATAAGAAAGGGTTTAAAAAAAAATTGAAATCTTAGGGGGGTGTTTCGGGGTCAACGTTACTAAATCACGATTCCTCCAAAACCACTGAACGGATTGGATAGAAATTTACTATGTAGCTTTTTCTAGGGCCATAGGTGCTCAGAAAGGTTTTAAAAACATTCGAAATTTTAGGGGAGGTTTGGAGAGGGGTCAAAGTTACTAAAAAAAAACAACCGAACGGATTGGAATGAAATTTGGTGTGTAGCTTCCTTTAGGGCCCTAGGTGCTCGCTAAGAAAGGGTTTAAAAAAAAAAATCGAAATTTTAGGGGGGTTTGCGGGGTCAAAGTTACCAAAAAACCACCGAACGGATTGGAATGAAATTGAGTATGTAGCTTCCTCTAGGCCCAAAGGTGCTGATAAGAAAAGGGTTTAAAAAAATTCTAAATTTTAGGGGAGGTTTGGGGAGGGGCAAAGTTACTAAAAATCTCCATAAGAAATACTTAGTGTACTATATTTATTGATATAATATATTTTTTGTTAATATACATCTAACTTTGATTTGTCTATTCGTGCAAAGCTGGATCGGACCAGCTAGTCTCTATTTATATAAGAACATGTCCAGACTGACTGACCGATTGACAAATTGTTTAATTGATGTGTAATCCTAAACGGTGGTCATACATTAAATTAAACCTCACGGAAAAGTAAAGGTATTTATTTTACCTGTTACTCACAGTATAAGTCCAGTTTAAATATAAATAAACAATAAATATATAGACGAAATAAAGCTTCCACAAAATTCACCGTTCCTTTATAATCAGTTTATCTAAAAACAACCCCTCTCTGTTCATTACTCGCTTAATAGCTTCTCTGAGAACTTTTATTGTATAATCTTTTCCAAGCACTTTGCTTATTTTAAAGTGTACTTAGCACTTTCTCTCTTCTTCAATATTACGCTTTTAGTTTTAAAAGCTTTAAAGATTATATTTCACAGTAAATTACCTGTTCCTCAGTAGCAGAGGGTGGGAGACTCACCCCCTTCTGTGGGCAGTCGTACCCTTCTAAACAAGGTGGGGAGGATTCAATATCTCGAAATTTATTTAATTTCGGTCTTAAGTACCTGACAAGGAGACCCAAAGCATGACTGGTTTGTTTGAATGTCACAGGTATTAACTCCGGAACGGATGATGGAATTAAAATGAAATTTTCCATTATTATAAAGAATTCAAAACGTAAATTCCATTAATTTTTATTGTTGGATTTTTTTGGAGGGTGGGCAAAGGTTGGTATCCTAACTACTGAGTTGTACTCAGGAGTGTGGACCTAGAAAACACGCAACCCGCACGGCACAGTGCATTGGTTTTGCGCTTTCACTCATTTTAAATGCATTTCTAAAAACATCCGTCTGTATTTCTTCTCTTGAAAACATGGAAGTTCTCTTTATTAAAAATTAGTACGTGTGTTTAACAATAGTATTGAAGGATGTTACCGAGGTGATCCACTAGGATTTAAAAGTCGGCATTTCTGAGAAATCAGAGGATTGATAGTCCCGCAAAATATATTAGTGACATGGCTAGTACAGCCGTGGCCAACGGCACCAGTCTTAGCGCTTGTAAATCTCAGGTCCACACTCGTGGGTACTACCATAGATCATGAATAATAAATAGATCTTGCATCCATACGGGGGTTGTGTGCCGGAAAAAAGGTGTTCGCGAAAATAGTACATGATCGCGCCGCGAGGTAGCGCTAGGGAGAAAGCATTGTAAGCATTAATGTTTCCAACCAGCTTCCTTCGTTTCCCCAATAGATAGCGCCAAAAAAGTCGAATTTCCAGTGGAACAAAATATTGCATTGGATCGGAGTTCTATTAGTTATCCAAATACAATGGTACTACACAGTAATAAATATTGTGTGATTTATGTGTCGTCGCGTTTAATGTGGCATACAATTTGAAAGGAACTATCATATAGGCGCCCATGTCGACTAATACATACAACTAAAGTGCGTGTTGTATGCTCCAGTAGTATCCTATAGAATCCAAATCTTGGAATCCAATAAGGAAAGTAGCCACTTTAGTGTCCCCTGGCAGCGCTACAACTTAATTTCCCGCCTTCATGTTGACTCGGCACTCACTGTTTACATAATGGAAGGCTTGATTACGCCTACAAGATGGTATTTGAATAGAACTGCTCTCGGCCTAGCAGACGTCTTCATTGCTGTTATCTCATCCCATTCAGTATCTCATTCTATTACAAGTCCAAACACGAGCTAAGGATCTAAAACACAGAGGCGTCCTTCTTGCTTTGATGCTAACGAAACAAAGTTTCTGATTTTATCAGTTGTCAATGTAAATACAGATAGGGTAAGTATTCCTTAATATAGGAATCTAGACAATGATGTGTATGTTATTATTTAGATTTCAATTTTAAATGGGACAAAATAATATAATGAAAAACGCCATGATAGACTTACAGTTATATTCCATGGCCACAAACATTTCAAAGTGTTGAAGAGCCAGTTATTGCACTTAACTTCTTTATTAAAAAATCTAACTTTTACCCCTTGGCTTCTCAGCCCTTCAATTGCAATATCTGTTATTAAATACTTAAGTTAAACAACTAATTTGTTTTAACAGTTTAATTTTATAATTAGGCCTATAATAATTTTATAATAATTTTATGTTAGGCCTATACTGAACCAACACACATTTCTTTAATGCAATTACATTCTTTACTATAGCAACCAAGTTAGCAAATTTAGTCGTTTAAATGAACACGAGAAATCACTTTGCCCATTTACGAAGTATCACCCAGTACACTAATTTAACACAACTTACAAAATTAGGAAATACAATGTCCTTTTCATCGGTAACGTGACGTGACTAAAACCATACAGCTACTGAGTTTAAGCATTTTAATTTTATTTCTTCGACTAGTGGACCCTGCTATGCTCCGCTATTGCTTGATTTAATTTAAAGGTTAGTTATTTTATTTCATTACATTGACTTAAGTAATCGAATTGCAAAATGGTTTTTGTGCCACTTAAGAATATACTACACAAATTTAGATTTATAGTTTGTAAACCTTTATAGATAATACAGTAAACCTTTTGTTTGCTTTTACCTAATCTAAAAAAACTGATAGGTGTAAAGAATTGTAAAATACCTGATTCTAAATTAGCCCAATTGGTTGCAAATTAACGTGTTTTGGTTCATTGTAGGCCTAACCTAAAATTATGTTCAGTTTTTGATCCAAATCAGCTGTTATATATAATATGTAACAACCAATCTTTGAATTGAATTAAAATACAGTAAGCACTTTTAATTGATTTTTGTTTTTGTTTGCTTTGAGTTGGTCAACCTAACATAAAAATCTGTTGGTCTTGAAGAATAATTAACTGTTTATAAATTGCTATGGTAAAGTCGCTATGGTAATGAATGTAAACAAACATGTGTTGATAAGCTTTTTATCCGAACAGATGTTTTTGTGAGTAATGGTCTTCAGTTAATACAAAAAACGATGTTAAGTTTTTCCCAAATTTGAAATTTTCTGTGGAAACTTTTTAAATTTATCTTTATATAAAAACTTGTTTCGGACTATTACGAACATTTTAAAACAAAAACTAGCCAAATTGGTCCAGCCGTTCTCAAGCGATGCGCTTACAAAGGATCAGCGATTCATTTTTACTATAGAATTCTTCTTCTTTTACGGTCAGCTGTTGCATTAAACTTGTGGTTTATATTAGTACCTGTGTAAAACAATGAAAAAGAAGAAATCATAGACGATATCAATAGCGTCTTTCTTTAAAACATTTCACATTTTCTAAAAAGTGCTGGGTATGAATAAAGAAGTTTTCACTTCAAAAACATTAGTACAGACAAACAAACAAACAGACAGACAGACAGACAGACAGACAAGAAAGCGAGTTAGTATTGCGTTGCCATCCAGTCCTGACCTATGTTTAAACTTTCAAGTCTCCAACTCAACGGAAATCGATTGCAAAGTGTCTACCGAACAGACAGACGGACAAGAAAACCAATTAATTAAAATCGTGGTGACAAATTATTCAATTCGCCAGAGTGTCAACCATCTTGCAGTTTGATCAAGTTCTTGAATGTTTGTGAACACGTTCACTGCTACACAAATTTCGTATTTCCTATGCTAGGAGCTGACCTTTTATTTTTTATATTTATAGCCTAAATGAGTAGAAATTATTTTATTTTTTAATTTTCAACCTTTTTACGTAATAATCACTAATATTTTAAAGCGGACGCACATGTGCGTCCATAGCACATAGGCTTAAACTTGGCGTGCGAACCACGCAATGCTCTGTGTATTGAAAATACTCCCAATACGGGGATTAGCGTGCGAAGCACGCAATTCACTTGGTATATAAAACACTCCCAATACGGAGGTTGGCGTGCGATGAACGCAATGCATTGTGTATTGAAAATACTCCCAATACGGGGATTAGCGTGCGAAGCACGCAATGCACTCAGTATATAAAACACTCCCAATACGGAGGTTGGCGTGCGATGAACGCAATGCATTGTGTATTGAAAATACTCCCAATACGGGGATTAGCGTGCTTCGCACGCTAATCCCCGTATTGGGAGTATTTTCAATACAC
>JAGFPH010001036.1:44353-76715 GCA_018207615.1 Philaenus spumarius | reverse complement strand
AATTTTTATATTTCAATGTACATAATTCTACCTAGGCCTACTAGCTAACAATAGGAGACGCACCGCAACTAATGAGGGTCGGTAGCCCGTGAGTTTGCGTACGTGTGCTAGGTTAATAGCAGGTAGCATGGGCGCCCATATGATATTTTCTAGGGGGCTATACCGGGGTATGGGGCGTAACACGTTCACTGCTAAGGACGCACATGTGAGCTTGACACTGAACACTATGAGAAACGCCGCACAGTGCATTGCACGCCAACTCCCGTCTTAGGAGTATTTTCAATACACAATGTAATGCATGCTTCTCCCGCCAACACCCGTACTGGGAGCTAGGGGGCCGTGGCCGGGGGGCCACGGCCCCCTAGCTCCCAGTACGGGTGTTTGAGGGATCTGCCCATAGGTATGGGCACTCATGGCAGTTAGACTTGTTTCCAACCGCCATCCCTATTTGCACAAACTATAGAGTGGGCAAGCCTATAGATGACAAAATACTGTAACAAAACTACTTGGCCCTGGGTTCTCTTCCCAGATGCACTCCTCGTGCTACCAAGCGCGTCCACAGGTTGCGGATAGTGGCACGACCAGCAATGGTCAGCTGCGAAATAAGCGGGTGAACAAAGTAACCTGACGAATAAGCAGCCGCGGACAATGAGGAGGGTTAGTGTTACACTCCACGGCACTAATTCTAAAACCCTTTGGGTGCCTACCCCATCTCATGTGACATGGGTAATGGACGGTTACCTTTGGTACTGATGTGGGGTAAGGCATGTGCGAAAGTGCTGCCCGCCGGTACTTGGAACAACGAGTACCTGCGGAGAATGCCTTGTACTTCTTGTACGCAGGGAATGGAATGGTATCCAGGAGATTTGAAAGCCATTGGGATCCACGGGGTGGTCCGGTGGACCTGAAGTATATCTCCGAAGCCGTAGCTGGATTTTTCTGGCGGGCCATCAACCAGTCTTGACCTTTAGTGGTGGACGTGTTACTGCGGTCTCACGTCGCACATACTGATACCACGGGGCTAGGGAGCCCTGCTGGGCCTTCAGTACCCTAGCAACTGAGGTTCTACTCATGGGGGGCAGTGTCAATGCTAGACGTAGATGTTACACCCTGTATAGTCTGAGGGTGTTGGTGCCCTCTGGGACCACAAGCTCCGCACATAACAAAACTTGTGTTCTTCTCTAATATTCTGCAACAAAAGTGATGAATGTACGAGTAAACATCACATTTTGCGAAGTAGTGATTGAGTCGTGTCGATAATAAAATGCAATTTATAAGTTCTTGTAATAACAGAACGAGTGGAAAGTGGAGAAAAATATAAAACGTCTCTTATTGAAGTCTGAAGCGTATTACAGTAGATGGATCCCAGTAAAGCATACGCTGTGATTACCCAAGTTTCTTTTATAAGCCAGACATGGAATTGTTTGTGAATAGCAAATAAGCTTTTCACATCTCCAACGACAGAAAATAAGTAAGTAACTTTGACGATATATTGTATAGTTGATTGGACAGATAGCAACTTCGTTCGTTCAAAATTGGTTTACAATATATTATCTTTACATACATATAAATAAAATACGTATCGGGAGTATTTTCAATACACAGTGCTTTGCGTGCTTCGCACCCCAAATCCGCATTGGGAGTATTTTCAATACAAAATGCATTGGGTGCTTCGCACGCCAAACCCCGTATTAGGAGTATTTTCAATACGCAGTGCATTGCGTGCTTCGCACCCCAAACCCGCGTTGGGAGTATTTTCAATACAAAATACATTGGGTGCTTCGCACGCCAAACCCCGTATTAGGAGTATTTTCAATACACAGTCCATTGCGTGCTTCGCACGCCAAACCCCTTACTGGAAGTGTTTTTAATACACAATGTATTGCCTGCTTCGCATGCCAACCCCCATATTTTCAATACACAGTACATTGCGCGCTTCGCACACCAAACCTTACATTGTGAGTATTTTCAATACACAATTCATTGCGTGCTTCGCCCGCCAACCCCCGTATTGGGAGTGTTTTCAATACACAATGCATTGCTTGTTTTGTTAGAGTAAAGTATTTTTGTTGAACCTTCATAGTTTTCTTATTTTAGATCAGATCAAGCTCACAAGAGAGTAAGGCTGTAACCTACTGCATCCATGTGTATTGTACGTTGTAGTTTAATCAAGTAAATCTAAATATCAGTATGCGTGTAATGCACAATTATGTAAAATATGTTGTTGGATCCTCTGTTGTGTTGTCTATTTTATAATTTAATTTGCACTTTTTAAACCTCGTATTAATTTTTACTACTAAATTTCGGGATTTCGGGGGCGTTTTGACCTCCTAAGTCCCCCCCCCCCCCGGCTACGGCCTTGTCCTGATGCCTCATATTATATAGTTCTGGATAGTTTTGTACTAAAGAAATACCTACTTCCATCTTGTCACCACATTAATCAAAACTCAAATAGTTCTGTTCCGGTCGTAGGTACGGTGGCGCTAATACCGACCGGTACGCCGCAGATTGTCCAAAAGTTCTTTCACTCCGACTTTTTTCAAAACTGTGAAAGTGATGAATTGTCCGTTGACGGTCGGTCGGTGTATAGGACGCGCACCTCCATAAAGAAACATAAATTTGACTCTTATGTGTAATAATTGGTTTAATCAACCCGGCATACTATACCAACACAGTAAACACAGCAATATTGTATGTACATTTGCTGCCATTATCTTTAACTTAGCTGTTATTATTCATCCGATTGTTTTGAAAGTTACACCATCCAAAATAGAGTAAAAAGGGCTACAAACAAGGTGTCGACATTTTTCGTTAAAATGTGTTTTTTAGTAACTTAGGTTTGAAATTTTCAAACAGCCGCCATTTTTAAACCCATCATTGGATTTAATCGCTTATTTTTCTTGAGATATATCATTGTTAGGTTAAACGTCACGCCAAGTTTGAACTCAATCAGTCCATCCGTTCTCTAGATAAAAATTATTTTGTACAAAAACAAAATGACTGATATCTAGAAAAAGAAAAAACGAAGAGTTTTCGGGTCTGTGTTTATATGAACTTGTTTTCTCATTTTGGACCCATAGAACTATTCCCAGAAGTTTGGCACTTTACTTATGGGCACCCTGTATATATTTTACGTTATAAATAATCGAATTATTCAAGTTTCCTATATCCGAACTAAGCACAAAATCTACCACTTTAGAATGCACGTTCGTTAGACTCACCCAACTAAATTTGCACTCCATTTAGACAGTCGAGTTTAATTTTGCAGACAGGGCTGTTTGTTAATCAACAGCAGTTGTAAACAAGTCTGCACCTTAATACAATTACTTCGCGTCGACAATAAGGTCGCTAATCGCTAAGCACACTCGGCTCCTGCATTATTAACATTAGGAAAGTACGGCATTGTTCAAGAGTTCAGCGCTGAAATTAAGTTCTAGGTTTTACCGTTCCGTCGTAGTTTTGTCAGTTATTTAAGCTCTCCAGCTGTGTATTGTTCAAGACTTGTGCGCCTCTAGAATGTCAAGTAGACGTGAATAACGTTTATAATGAAATTGTATTAAATGAACATGTGAACGTCTATTTAGATTTACGTGTCTCTACAGGGTGTCTGAAAAGTACGCGAACGGCGTTATATTTTTGTAAACATTGCAGATTACGCAAGAAAACTTGGTACATCGTTTCTCTACCAGAAAACTAATTTTTGCGGTTTTGCCCGAAATTGTTCATCTGAACAAAAAAAGGTAGACTTACTCTTTGTCATAAAACTAGTTTCAAAGATATTTTTGTTTTGAGTTTCTTAAACATTTGTATATATAGAACTCACTAGAGGCCTCAGACCTCAGTTCGCTCATCAATCCATGCGGTGTTTGGCGTCGAAGCAAATGCAAACAGATTATTGTATACTCTGACATTTTCACGGAAACCACGATTGATTAGGACAGAGGCACTTGGATCGAAGTAGGATGGTTGGAGTATCGGTGACTTATATATCATAGAGAGATGTGTATACATAAATGTATTTATAATTATAGTAAATTGTAATTTCAATGTAAATTTCAAGGGCATAGCATAAATGATTAAATATATTTCAAAGCGATCACGTATCAAATGAAAATAATATTTTTAAACGGGATGAGAGTAGAGTGGCGCAGTGGTTAAAGGCTCTCGTCTGCCACAGAAGCGCAGATTAGCGCCACCGTTCAGTTTACTTGCGGAGTGCGCTACTCCCACATCTTCAATAGTAAAACTAATTTTCATAAAAAAAGAAAACGTAAAGACGGAAAGAAAAAAGTGAGAAAATGTAGACTAATAAATAAAACAGGCACACAAATTTGTACACCGTTAACTACATTATAAAAAATGTTAATTAATTGTCGATATTCTGCAATCATATTTTCTAAATTATTTTGTGTTATTTTAACACGTCCACTGCTACGCAAATTACGTATTTCCTATGCTAGGAGCTGATCTTTTATTTTTTATATTTATAGAATAAATGAGTATAAATTACTTTATTTTTTATTTTCGAACCTTTCTACGTAATAATCCATAGAACACAGGCCTAAAAAATGCAATGCTCTGTGTATTGAAAATACTCCCAATACGGGGGTTAACGTGCGAAGCACGCAATGCATTCTGTATTGAAAATACTCTCAATATGATGGTTGACGTGCAATGCACTGTGCGTCGGCCGCTTCTCATAGTGTTCTGTGTCAAGCTCGCATGTGCGTCCTTAGCAGTGTAAGCTTATAGCCACCCAGCATGCATAACTTCTCGACCCTACTTATCAGATTCAGGGTTGAACTCGCTTTACTGCGCTTCCTGAATGGAAACGATCTATGAATTTAATTGCTTTAATTACATTTTATTACCGATGGGTTTTCATTTTATGACGTAATCGCTAACGACTTCGGGGTACGGGATCGGGCAGTAAATACAGATTGTAGAGAATTATACCGGGATTTGGGAAGGTTTTAAGTATTATTGATAACTAGTAGACCCGGCAATTGCTGGATTTGAGTGTATAAATAAATACTTGGATTAAATTGACAGAATAAAACTAGAACACTAAATCTCACAACTAATACGTTTATTAATTCAAAGACAAAATCACCATCTTCAGTGATGCACGAGCTACAGTCAAACTATAACTAACCTAACAGTGTATCTTGGGTATTGGGTAGAGAGTTCTGAAATACCCTGTATACAAAACAGCGTGATTTCATCTCCGATTCACAAAATACAGTCTAGTTACTCCAACAGCGACTCAACGAGCTGGTATATTTGCCTTTTCTCATCGTAACACGGTTCCGTTCTTGCATTCCGTTGTCCAACATAGGCTTCGCTTTTTACGGTCGACGTTATCTTAGTCGAAAAAACACGTACTATTGTACCCGTTATTTATATAAATAAACGGTACCAGGAACTGGCACATACTTTCTGACAAACATATTTAAATTATTTAACAGATTCACTGTGACTTCATAATTGTAGGAGGGGTAGGAGAGATGATTTTTTAATAAAGTAGAAGATTAACTAATAAATATTATTATTATTATTATTATCTAGAGAGAAAACTGTACCAAACACGTCAATTAGGCCTGTATAGATGCACGAAAAAAGGTTTGGCTTTATGGACCCCAAAAAATCAGTTATTATTATTATTATTATTAGCCAAACGAGAATGTTTAGAAAGATGCGGTTTTTTTTGCATATGGTGGGGTACATTAAAGGCTACAAATAAGCAAATTTTTTATCAAAATCGTTAGAGCCGTCTTTTTATAAAAAGATAATAACTGATTTTTTGGGGGTTTTTTTGCCAAAATGAGGTTGTTTTCAAAATCTTTCAAAACCGTTTTTCGTGCATCTATACAGGCCTACTTGACATGTCTGGTGCAAATTTGTTTGAAATCGATCGAATAGTTTTCGCTCTAGCTTTGTATACTTAAAGACATACAGATATTCATACAGACATACAGACACACATTTTATTAAAAAACACTTTTTTGGACTCAGGGGGTCCCAAAACGGATATTTCCACAAAAATCTCAACATCGATTTTTTTTTGCGGCCACTATACTTTCTCTATAGTGAGAAAGTAAAACACAGACATATTTTGTCTATTTATAACACACTTTAACTAGAACCAATTTTAGGAACATTTGTTTACCCACCACATTTTGCCCGCCACATTTTGCCCGCTACAGTTTGTTGCCACAGTTTGTCCGCTACACTTTGTCTGCCGCAGTTTGTCCGCCACAGTTTGTCTGCCACAGTTTGTCCGCCACAGTTTGTCCACAGGTTGTCCGCCACAGTTTGTTTTCTTCCGAAACGGATAAAGGTGATACGATGAAATTTAACTTACTCATAAAACACACATAATAATTTAAATAATAAGAACTGAAAACGTATTTTCGAATGATTTGTTTACGGTGAAAGTTCAACATTCCGAAATAAAATACCTTGCGAAACTCTCGTGTGGGGGTATTGTTTGAAATTACTTTATTTGAGCGCCTGTTTTAAAAATAATCCTTTAATGCAGCCCTTTTGTTTTCACGTAACAATCGGAAAATATTTCTTACAAAGCCCGATCAGCTGTTAGATCAGGGAGCGTCGTTTACCACCATTGTCAGACAGTGGAAACAAAAGGATGCCATTTGACAGGTCTAGACAAAAGCCAGGAAAGGGATCTGTGTCATTCTGTTAACGTAAAGTGCGGTGTTATTAGCGGGCTTTAATGCTTTCATAAAGCCACTCGTGAACAACTTTACGGTGTAAACTTTAATAAAACAATTTTGCAACCATCTTAAGTTATTTCTTGACGTCTTTATATTGAATTTCTTACATATTTCTGCACAAACTATGATCAAGTTTTTGCCTCTGTCAGTAAAGCAAAATGGTTTTAATAGGATTACCTGAATGCATAATACACCGTTGGTGGGAACCAGTGTAAAGAGGAGCTGGCTCCCAAACGAAATATTACCGAAAACATGATAATATATAAATACCTCTACTTCCACTGGTAGTAGCTTTATATACGGGTCTTCATTAAAGAAATTCTTATACATTTCAATGAAAAATACAAAATATCGTATACATACAACAAGAGGTGTAGAGACGACAAGTGGTGCACAGACAACAAGATTGACTTTTCTTTCAGAATAAAAATTCTAAAGTCTCAATTATTAAATAATATTAAATAATAAATAAATCACCTTAAAAGGTCCGTCTTGTGACTTCAATTTTTATCCGTGACTAGTTTCGAAGTCGGAACTTCATCATCAGAGGACAACTATCCCTGAATTGGGAATATTTTCAATACACAGAACATTGCGTGCTTTGCACGCCAACCTCCGTGTTGGGAGTATTTTCAGTACACAGTGCATTGCGTGCTTCGCATGCCAAATCCCGTATTGGGAGTATTTACAATACAAAATGCATTGCGTGCTTCGCACACCAATCCCTGTATTGGGGGTATTTACAATGCAAAATGCATTGCGTGCTTCGCATGCCAACTCCCGTATTGGGAGTATTTACAATACACAATGCATTGCGTGCTTCGCACGCCAACCTCCGTGTTGGGAGAATTTTCAGTACACAATGCATTGCGTGCTTCGCACACCAACCCCCATTTTGGGAGTACAGTATTTTCAATACACAGTCCATTGCGTGCTTCGCACGCCAACCCCCGTATTAAGGTAATTTATTATATTGTATTATTGTGACTTGGTGCCATAAAAATGCATATCGCATTTTAAATATTTATTGTCACTAAACTTGACAATAAATAATAAATAAATAAATAATAATAAATTTATTTATAAATTTCTTGAAAAAATCTCAGGAAAACTCATTGAACAGCTGCCCCAGCCCCGGGCTAGAACCGCCACTGCCGTTGTTGAAGAAGTTTATTACACCAACGTCCACATTAATTAGTTTAATATCCAGTTTAAACTCTGCTTGGCAAGATCACGTCGTGTCAGATATAATGAAAATCGTTAATTCCAGCGGAATTCTTCAACGCGAGTTGGAAACTATACAAAGTTTGTCACGAGGCCGTTAATAACGCGCCAAGATGCAATTAGTGCATTATGAAGGCTGTGCAGTAATTATGCACTTAAAGCGGCATTACACGGTCTCCGGGATAGGGTTACATTGTAGAGGGCAGGTCTTGTTATGCAAGGCGAAGGCATAAACGTTAGTGAGGCCGTTTACATTGTTTTAGCGCAAAAAAACTTATTTAGATTGATACTACGGTAGTAACTTTTATTTTGAAACAAATTAGAACCGATAAACTTGTTTGAAAAATGTGAAGTCGATTAGGGTCTTTTACCTATAAAGATTCCCCAACTTAGAAAGCGATATAACTTTTACCGCAGAGAAATGCAACGAATATTATATGATTAAATAAATCGATCACGCAGCTAAAGCACTGTCGTAAAATGAGCAAATATCCTAAACCAGTTGGCCCGATCCGACTTTGCACGGAGAGACAAATCAAAGTTAAATATGGGGATTTTTAGTAACTTTGACCAACCTAAAATTTAGAAATTTTTAAAACCTTTCTTAGCGAGCACCTAGGGCTCTAGAGGAAGCTACGTTCCAAATTGCATTCCAATCCCTTTGGTAGTTCTTGAGATTTCGTGATGAGTGAGTCAGTGAGTGGTATTTGGATTACATATATATATATATATACTAGCTGACCCGTACGGCGTTGCACGTGGTGGTTGGTATTTTCAGTCTTTTTAACGTAATTGAATACTTTTTAAGTGATCAGTCAGTGAGTGGTATTTGGCTTTTATATATATAGATCTTAAATAATAATAATAAAAGATCTGAAATGATGATTTTAGTAACTTTCGTCCCCCAAACCCCTCCTAAAATTTCGATTTTTTTTAAACCCTTTCTTAGCGAGCGCCTATGGCCCTAGAGGAAGCTACATACCAAATTTCATCCCAATCCGTTCGGTAATTTTGGATAAATCGTGATTTAGTAATATTTACCCCCCAAACCCCCAACAATTTCCAATTTTTTTAACGCATTTTTATTGAACTTTTATGGCCCTAGAGGAAGCTACATACCAAATTTCATTCCAATCCGTTCGGTAGTTTTGAAGAAAACGTTTTTTAATAACTTCGATCCCCCCAAATCCACCCTATAATTTCGATTTTTTTCAAAATCTTTCTTAGTGAGCACCTATGGCCCTAGAGGAAGCTGCATACCAAATTTCATTTCAATCCATTCGGTAGTTTTTTGAGAAATCGTGATGAGTGAGTGAGTGAGTGGTATTTCGCTTTTATATATAGATAGATTAAGCGTCTGCTGTATTGGCGTCCTTTTTGGATCTTTATCCCGTAGAGCAGTGGTAAATTTGAAACCATTTATTTCGCTTATTTTTATCACAACATTGTTTGCATTGCCTCACTTTAAACCGCAGTCACAATACGCATCCATTTTGCGTTTTACATTTGTTTTACCAATAAATACATTGTAATTTTTTAATTTGATGTTCCGGGTATTTGTGTGACAACTATTGTTGTTTTTTGGCAACACTGACTGTCAGTGACAAAATGTCTACTTTACTCATTATTTCCATTATAAAACGTGTTTTATTCTTTCCTTTTTATAAATTTAAAAATAGTCGGTGGGAGGGCCCACGGACCCTTTTTTCCACTGGGAGGTATACTCCACACAGAACGGTAAGTTGGGAAATCTGGTCAAAGTAGTTGGGAAATGTTGATATCCCTCCCATAATTTTTTGTAGCGACTTTCCTACATACTCGGTATTTTCGTCTCAGTCTGCTCCTTGCAGAGTCAAGCTGCAACTTAGAAGAAAAGCAATTTAAGATTGATTAGTTAAAATTTTCCGAAGCAAAACTCCACCAATGCTGTTTAATCCGCATTCCAATAGATCACGTGCATTCACAACGGTATGCCTTGTTAACGTAATCGTGAGATATTCGTGAAGACTAAGTGGGTAGCGTGATCAACAACTGCGCCTGCGCAAAGGTTATGAGAAGCAGTAGTGTCTTACTGACCCGGGATGATCCATTGGCAGTCTCAGCTGACTAAAGCCTCCTAAATTTGTTTTAGAGTTCCGTACATTAAAGTAATAAACGAAACCCTTGTAGGATCACACATTTGTCTGTATGTGGCCTTCAGTCAATTTTTCATGAAACAAAACTATTATCGTGATAGGGCAGAAAAACTAGACTAAATTAAACCGGAATAGCTGAATTTTGAGATACAGCAAGGATCGACACAGAGTTTTCTGCATTGTGTTTTCGAAATGGATCAAGAAAAGTCTACCTAAACATTTTACACGGCTCGGGTGCATCATTCGTTGAAAATTCTTAAAAATGTATATGGTTGTGAAATCGATATAGTTGTGAAATTCTGACATCGAAAAACGCCACTGATTCCGCGGGCTGCCACAAAGGGCCCAGGGTCAAAATTTAAAAGTTGAGGAAACGATTTGGAATTGAAGCTGACCGATGCTCGTTGAAGGCTCAACTAGGTATTGGGGGCAGGGCACTAAATTATAATCTGAAGCATTCAAAAGTGAGAGCAAATTTAGTCGTTTTTTATTCTAGAACCTTTTACAAGAAAACCAACAATATTCTATTAAAATCATACCTTTCGGTCACCATGGGGTCCTTGTTTTCCTAGTAGATACCCCCAACGAGCGTTGGTCATATTTTCTGATGTCAGATTTTAACTCAGCGACCTCAAAAACCCCCGGGAAACGATTTTCAAGTCTTTTTTTCAAATTGTGACCCTGGGCCTTTTAGGGCAGCCCGGGACACCGGTGAGGTTTTCTGATATCAGATTTGGAACCAGTGATCTCAAAAACCACCACGAAATGATTTTCACCACTTTTTATAAATTTTTAGATATTTTCAAAAAACAAGTGCATTATAGATACATTTATGCAGCCCCGATGCAATTTTGTCCGAGCCGTCAATCATCATATGTAGACTTTTTCCTGGTCCATTTCTGAACAGATTGCAAAAAACCCTTTGTCTATCTGAGCTGCATCTCAAAATTCTGTTATTGTTTTTAATATCCCTGGTTTGTTTGTTTGTGTGTTTAATCGTCTTTATTTGGGCGCAGTCGAGGCTATGAAGCCCCTTCTACAAGCCCCTGGTCTATGACATTTTACATGTATTTCAATAACATCAAGTTAAATATATTACTATAAATTTACTTTTTTGTTTAGTTACAGCTCTCAATCCTTTATTTTTATTTTTTATTTCCTGGTTACGTACGTTTCGCCTTTTCTATTCGGGCATTATCAAACCTACACTTCACTAAAAAAGTAAATTTATAGTAAAATTAACCAGTTCAGTAAATCAATCAGAAATATTAAATATATAGCTACGAACCATTAGGTTGTAAACCAAAAAATATCGTATGATATTGCAGCGTAAAATTTGAAAGGTATTTATTTTAAAATAAAAAACCTCAAACCTCGAGAATCATTTCAAAATTTAAGCAGCGTTACTTGCCAAAACAGGAACAATTGACGTTTAGAAAATTCCTTGGATACTGTACATCACAAAATTTAAACAAATTTGTTGATACTCTTAAAAAAAATAACATTTCAAACGGTACCTCACTCGATGTTATCAGAAAACATTTTCTTTGGTATAACAAAATTTTAAAATGTTGTATAACTACTAAAATACGTAATAACTTAAATACCTGGCTTACTGTTCGGCATTAACACTAGCAGGTCACCTGCAAAATATAAACAAACATGTTACAATTTTATAATTATCAACTGCAATCAATTATTTATACCAATTATTTATCTTAAAAGCCCGCCCCTCACCCCCTTTAACTCTTGTGTTTGTTAAAAAAAACAAATATCCTTTGGGGAACGATACTAACTTAGCCCAAAGTATTTTTTGAAGCAGTCGGAAATTTTGAGTGTCCCCTAAAAATGGGGGATTTTGGAGGCAACTCAAAATTTTTAAATAAGAAGTATAGTCATGTGATACCTCATTTTAAAGGTCTATTTAAGACTAGGAAAATGACACAAAGAAAATAAAAATCGGACCACCCAAAACCAAATGGCGGCAATAAACGTGTTGAAATAAATCGACATAAAGGTGCTCAATATCTCGAAAAGGAAGAGTTTTTAGAACAAATTTAAAGAGACAAAAAATGTTTATTTAAAAGTTTTTGACCTAAAATATGGCTTCCAAATCGATTTCGTAAATTTTAAGTCGACTCCTACACTTAGAAAATGTATTTTAAAATAAAAGCCAGCTTTCAAATACAAAGCTATTACAAACCCGTTTTTAGGAATGACAACCCAAAACTACACCTAAACCCCCAAAATTACCCCTAAAAATTTGAATATCAAAATGAAATTTCTTTAGTTTTCCTGTTTACATCACAAAGTATACACATGCCAAATATCATCTCTCTAGTTTCATGGGAAGTGGGAGAATTAGTGATGATCAGTGAGTGAGTGAGTGAGGGCTTTGCCTTTTACATATAGATTAAATAAATATAACCCACAATCTTTCCTAAAATTACCCTCTTCCATGGGCAAAGTGGGGCCACGACCCCCTAGCTCCCAGGGGAAGGAAAATATGTATATTATTAACTATGGTCAGGTATTTTTCTTTAAAGAGATTAGCACTAAAATATGTTTTTAATGTTATGTGCCGTTTGATTTTACATAATATATTTATTTAATTTTTTACAAAAGTTCAAGCATGAGATGCAATGCATTGTGTATTGAAAACACTTCTAATACGGGGGTTGGCGTGCGAAGCACGCAATGCTCTGTCTATTGAAAACATTTTCAATACGGAGGTTGGCGTGCGAATCACGCAATGCATTGTGTATTGAAAATACTCCCAATACGGGGGTTGGCGTGGTAAGCACGCAATGCATTGTGTATTGAAAATACTCCCAATATGAGGGCTCTTAGAAACAAACTAAATACAGTATGATATTCTTCTCGAAAGTAAAAACGAACTGTAAAACTGTTTAAACACAAGTTGTCTTCATTCCGAGAGTAAGCTTTTGTTCATCCAATAGTCTCTGAAACATTCTCTCCTTGTTAATTAAATGTATTTATCAGAGTCTATTATTGAATAGGAACAGACCTAAACACTTTCATTGCTAAAGGTATTAATTAAAATAATTCCGACGCAACGAAGACTGTATAATTAATTAGGACTTTGTTTTATCAGCTGTTAACTTTCAAAGATAAGACTGGGAGCTGTTTTTAACCCCCGACGCAAAAATTTAACGTGTGTATCTGTCTGTGGTATCGTAGCTCACAAACGGAAAAAAACGATTTTGATTTTTTTTTTTTTTTTTTTTTTTTTTTTTTTTTGTTAGCTACGATTGAAGAAAATCAGTTCAGTTGTTCGAGGGTTTTTTAAATTTGTAATTTATAAACATTATATAAATAATTGATCGTAGTTGTCAAGTATAAAATTGTAATATGTGTGTTTATATTTTGCAGGTGAGGTGCTACGGTTAAAGTACAGAAACCATAATAATAAACGGTACCAGGAACTGGCACATACTTTCTTACAAACATATTTAAATTATTAAACAGATTCATTGTGACTTCATAATTGTAGGTGGGGTAGGAGAGGTAATATTTAAGTAGGAGTAACTAATAAATATTTTTATTATTAGCTAGAGAGAAAACTATTTCGAACAAATGTGCACCAAACACGTAAATTACGCCTGTATAGATGCACGAAAAAAGTTTTTAAAACATTTTGAAAAACAACCCAGTTTTCGGCCAAAAAACCCCAAAAATCAGTTATTATTATTATTAGCTAAACGATAATTTTTAGAAATATGCTGTTTTTTGCATATGGTAGGGTACATTAAAGGCTAAAAATAAGGCAAATTTTATCAAAATCATTAGAGCCGTTTTTTTATAAAAAAATTATAACTGATTTTGTGGTATACATCTATACAGGCCTAATTTACATGTTTGGTGCAAATTTGTTCGAAATCGATCGAATAGTTTTCTCTCTAGCTTTGTATACAGTCAGACATTTTGTAAAAACCACTTTTTTTACTCAGGGGTCCCAAAACGGATATTTCTACAAAAATCTCAACATTATTTTTTTTGCGATCACTATACTTTCTCTATACTATAGTATAGTGAGAAAGTAAAAGGTTACGATTGTCGGTAAAAAAATGTTTTGTTTTATGAAATTGTTTTCTAAAGTTAGTGGTTTTCGAGACATTTTACATTAATAATTTTTAAGTGCCGCCATTTTTAAAATATATGAAAACACATTTTGGTTTTTTAACATGGGTAAAGGATGTCATAACAATTATGTTTCCAAAATTTGAGTTCAATATAGTCCTTACATTCAAAGATATTAAGTACTTGAAAAAAATCCCAAACCTACATTTATATGTACTTTTTTCATTATTTTCACTAGTAGAACACGTCCTGAAAGTGTCTCCGTTCTTCCTGAATCCCCCTGTATAACGCACATGCGTACTACATGACAGTACAAGTTACATTTTAGAAGAGTCAGCTTTTCAGTCAACTAGATATAATCACATTTTGTTCAGTAGTATTTACAGATTAACGCCAAAAATTGGAAAATACAATTAGTAAATTATCAAATAATTTATGGATAATTTATTTATAATCTTTTATCCATAGAGCAATTCAACCCACATCTAATTTAAATTTTATTCTAGGAATACGCGATTTAAAAAACAATTACACTCGGCATAATATATGAATGGAAGGGAGTTGTCGAGAGATAAACGTACCTTCGGTTAAATAAAATTTTATTGAAAACCAATAGACCGATCTGGATGAAAATTGAAACACATATACTCAAAGATTGTATAAATACACTGTAAAAATATAGGCCCCATATTATAAATACTTTTCTAAGGAAAAAACATAATAATATTTAGTCAGATTTTTGAGGGGTGTGGATCTATACATAAAATATAAAAAAAAATACAAAACTGTACTCCTATCAAATTGATACGTCATACAGTTGTTATAAAAGATAAAAACAACATAATATTCAAATTTTAGATCGATCTAAAAATTACCCCCGATTTTAAGATAAATAGAGTAACGTTTACGATGTAGGTTGAAAATTAAGATGTACCTGGATTTTTTTGACAATCATTGCTGGATAACCTTGCAGACCTTTGCTAAACACCTTGTATCTCTAAAACCTATGAATCTTCACACACATATACACAAGGAATGTATGTATACACTGTAAAAATATGGGACGCCTATTATAAATACTTTTCTGATCTGAGGGACCAACATTATATTATTTACTTCGGTTTTTGATTGGTGTGGACATATATTATAAAATTTAAAACAATACAAAACTGTACTTCTAACAAATTCATATTTAATACAGTTGTTATAAATGGTAAAAGCAACATAATATTACAATTTAAGATCGTTCAAAAATTACCCCCGATTTTAAGATAAATAGAGTAACGTTTACAATGTAGGATGAAAATAAAAATGTACCTGGATTTTTTTAACAAAAATTGCTGGTTAACCGTGAAGATGTTTAATAAAACCGTATATCACAAAAATTATCAACCGATCTGGATAAAAACTTGACACACATATACAAAAGTTATGTACATTTACACTGTACAGATATGAGCCCCCTATTGTAAATAGTTTTTTGAAGAAACAACATTATGTTTAGTTATGAATATTTATGAGTTGTAAAATACAATTTGTAAATTATCAAATAATTTATGTATAAGATACAATCTTTTACTTATAGAATATTTTAAACTTTTGAGGAATACGCGATTCTCATAAACAGGCTCATTAAAAGGCTGGGTAAGTAGCAAGATATACATTTTACTGTCAATTGTATAGACATACCTCATTAGTTCACTTATTAACCATTACTCGATCAATTTAATTAGCTGCAGTTATAACTGATAATAAATTATTAATCCATGAATAATTGAAACATATTTATTCTATAGTATATTGGACGTAAAATATCCATTATAATTAATTGGTGGAATGGGAAATGAATGTTGACGCATCGCGGTAGTTGTTTGGAAATCAATCTATACATATAAATCAAATTGAACTGTCTGTCTGTGATATCAAAATAAATACGTTTTCCTGTACTTTTTTCTATTAGGAGTCGAAAAACATGCACAGTTATGAATAACAAAGCAAGGTTGCATCAACCCAAAGTCCAGTACTTGGGAGTTCCAGAGAGCTTAGCTTTACTGTTTTTATACTAATTACTATGTTTTATAACTTAGATTGAGTGATCTACTGGATTAAACCCCTGTAAAAAATAACAGATGTATCATCTTTAACATTTCAAATGGGGGAAAATTGTAACTTTGATTTTCCATTGTGTTGGATAGACTCAACATACAGAATTGCGCTTTGCGCCAATCTTCTTCTTTTATCAAGGCCTTTAAAATGAGGTGTCACTCAATAGGGGTTCTCATTTAACAAAAACTTACCTCCAATAGGGGTTCTACTTACCTCCAAAAACGAACCCATTTTTTGGGGAAGGGTTGAAATTTACGATAGACCAAAAAGCTCCATTTTTGTTCATGTCAACAGTCCCCCAAAGCAAATCTGTCTATTTCCATTAATAAAAAAAAATAGAGTGGGGTGGGACTTTTAGGACACCTGGTATGTAGATGTATGTATATTCGCTTCTAACATGAAATGCATTGATCCAATTTTCATACGAAGTACAACATTTGGAGATATTTTGGCTAAGTTTGGTAAAAATCGGTGCAATACTTTTTATGTTAATACCAGCTGTGTCGACGTGAATCGCAAACAAATTAGAATTTCCGATTTATTTAACGATGTTTCAAAACATTTTCAGTGATAACTTGAATGCTTTCAAAAACAAAGCTCCTACATGTAATAAATAAACACTAATTGAAACCAAAATTCCATTGAAACAGTTTCAATACTGCTAACGATCCAGGTTTGTATAAATATCTTACGATTTTATTTAATAATCAGAGACAACCAATTTTCTTTCATTAAAAAGTTTTTTAATGCATTAAATTGTACCTATAATTTCACTGAAATCAGACCTATTTTTCTTGTTGTACGCTGCAATTTTAACATTTAAAACCGGATTGTTCTAAGAAAAACATTCTTGTTAGCATTCATTTAGATTTATAACACTCTGATGATGGTAACTTGATTACCGAAATGTACATCAGGGAACTAGAATAATTTTGTAAATTTTTAACAGTTCATTTGTGTAGTGCTATTTACCGAACTTGTGGTCGGGGCTTCAGTGTTTCAAATTGACCAGTAATAAAGTTCACAGCTCCAGTGAGCTAAACAAATTAACATCAGCTAGTGGGCTGTACTCTCAGAAATGGAACGTAGTATCAACAACACTGTAACAGATTCTGCAAAGAGTTAGTTTTACCTTTAATTAAGTAAACGAACAAAACCGTTTTGTTATGCTAAGTAAACGATCGTTCCAAGCGCACGCGCATTGAGAACATGTTATGCAAACTTCTGCGCAGTCGCGGTAAGGTAATAGATTCGCTGCGTTGTTGCGGGAGATGCGGCAACATAACCTCATTAAAGCCAAGTTCCGGATGTTGACTTGTGTCTGGGTAATTTCCGTTTTATTTTCACGCGGTCAAACGTCAGTAAATAGTGAACTCGAGTAATTAAAACTATTAATAAAAATATAATAAAAACTATAACTGTATGCATCTTAAGTAACGATAACAACTGGAATTATGCTAGGTGTACTCGGCTTACAGAAATAAGAAATTGGACCACGCAGCCGAACCGCTGGCGAGAGTTTAGCGAATTTCCAAAATTTATTAATTATTTTATGTTTTAGGTTTCAACCAACTACTTGGGAAATTGGTTAGTTGAATTTGTTTGCACTTAAGCCTCAAGCTTCGTTCCATTCGCAGCTTCGTTGACCTTGCAGCATCGGATTATGAAGTACTTCGTTTCGCTCGCAGCGTACAAACTCGGCCTCGATCAGAAGATGCCCCCACGGAAAAATCCCCCTCTTGAATTTGAACCGGATACTTTTATGGTATTTTACGTTTCAATCGTTTTTGGGTGAACCAAGCGAGCTGTAAGGTCGTGTAAAAAAACTAAATGTGCAGAATAATATACAACGTGTACTTTTGTACACAAAACCCTAATCAAGTTTCATTCTAGTACGAAAAATCTAAAAAAAAACAATTTATTTCTTTCAAAAAACGTGCTTCCGGTAGATGGATGTTTTTGGGTAACGAACTTGTCCGTGCGACTTAGACAAACAACGTGACGTGTGTCAGAAATTAGAAGTAAAACTAGGCCGCTAGAGTGCGAACACATATATAAAATTTTTTAAACGTGTTCTGGTTACTATGATCGGTGCTCATTTACTACTCTCGACCTTACGTTTCACTGCAATAGCTTACCGATGGAAATTCGCTTATGGAAACTCTTCAAGTTTGTGAAATGTATCCTAATATCTCTAGACCGGAGATACTCAGTATGCGGACTAGTTTTGCGATCCCCGTCTTCATAAACAAATATTAAATTGCCAACAAATAATAATATTATGTAATGTTTTGTAAACCCTTGTTAATGTAACTGAATTTATGTTTTACAGTTAGATTTAACCGATTTCTGGTGGTCTCCTTCCTTTCTAACAATTTGTTTACTAAAACAAACACTGCACACTGAGGGCTGATGAATTCGCTCCGACGACTAAAAATCGTGTATGTTGGGAATAGAATTAAGACAGTACTGAAAGATTGAAGCTATGAGATCGAACAACTACGAATCCACGAATTAATTTGCACAATGAATACTACTGAAACTTGAATAACTTCAGCCCAATTTTAATTTAATTCTTCCTATTATGGTTTTGTTTTAATCACGTGTAGGGATTGCGGCCCATGGATGTTTGATTTTGATTTAACCCCACAGAAACTCTGCAATATCACTATGTACAACACAACATCTTTCTCTATCTGTTTGTTACAACTTGACAAGGCAAGCAAAGTGGTCAGTAGGCAAAATACTTTATTTCTATGAATCTTTTATCCCAACTGCCGTTCATCAAGGGAGCTTATCGTTATAACCAGGGCTCTATACCATTTTGTTAATTTACGGTGACCCAGTATCGATCGTCTATGACGTCACCATGCCGACACTACACCAGCTGGTAATATTTCAGTAATGTGCGCGCTGTCGTTAACTCGCTGTTGTAACGCGATGAAAAATCTTCAGTAAAATAAAACTTAGATATTCTTAATCTACATAAATTACGGATTCCGACAGTATAAAAAAAACTTTTATTTTAACAAGTATTTCGAATTTTAATAATTGAAAATATTTGAGAATTATCACTGACTGACATGGAAAAGTTACTAAGCGAGGAATTTTTTAATTGTTGGGTTACAAACTTCCAGCGGGAAGGTTGTAGCCAATGAATTGATCTAAATTTTTCAATTCACCTATTTGTGATAAAATGATTACATCATTATGAAATCGTTTTTAAATGAGCGCGAGGCGGTGACGCGCCGCCACTCATGGGCTACTGTTGTTTGATACTGGAATATTTACATCCTTATCCATAACGTTTATGTACATATTGTTATTTTAAGGTAATATAATAATTCACTTGTACCCAGGTAATTATGCCAGCTAGAAAAAAGTAAGCATTTTATTTTAACATAAACTTATTATAATTTATTATTAAAATTTAATATTATTAAAGTGGACACAAAAAGTTAAGTTGGAGGTTAACGTTTAAAAAATAATATCATTATTAGGCTACGTACATTCAAAGAAATAAAATTAGAGATCAGTGATGGAAAAATAAAATCGTAATTGCGTAAAAAAATGAGTTTCATATTTAATTAAAAGAATTACTTTATAACAAAGAATTATGCTGTCGTTTATTTAATTTGTTCATTGTTGTCTAATTTTTAGAGTACTTAAATGTTTCTTTGACTGAAGCCACTTTTTAGCTTTACAGTTGTTTGATACTGGAATATTTACATCTTTATCAATTACGTTTATGTACATTTGAATGTAAATTTAAACTTTAACCTCCAACTTAACTTTTTGTGTCCACTTCAATAACATCAAATTTTAATTATAAATTATAATTAGTTCATGTTAAAATAAAATGCTTAATTTTTTTCTAGCTGGCATAATTACCTGGGGACAAGTGATTGACTATATTACCTTAAAATAACAATATGTACATAAACGTAATGGATAAGGATGTAAATATTCCAGTATCAAACAACAGTACACCAGTAGTGGCGACGCGTCACCGCCTCGAGCTCATTTAAAAACGATTTCATAATTATGTAATCACTTTATTACACATCGGTGAATTGAAAAGTTTAGGTCAACTCATTGGCTAAAACTTTCCCGCTCGAAGTTTGTTTATAACCAAAAAATAAAAAAATTCCTTGCTCAGTAACGTTTCGATGTCAGTCTGTGATAATTCTCAAATATTTTCAATTATTCAAATTCGAAATACATGTTAAAATAAAAGTTTCTTATACTGTTAGAATCCTTACTTTATGTAGATTAAGAATATGTAAGTTTTTTTTACTGAAGCTTTTCCGTCAAGTTACAACAGCTAGTAAACGACAGCGCGCACAAGGAGTCCACTGCTCTAGTCTCGCAGTTATCAGCACAGTGACGTCAGAGTGAAACTGGCGGCACAGTGCCGAGATCAAAGAAACGGTTTAGACCTTGTTATGGAGCCCTGGTTATAACAGGATGGAAATGGACGTTGCAACAGTAATAATATTAGCTGATCTGAAGCGGAACAGTATTTTACCACGTTTATATTACCTCTCATGTCTGTCTAGTCGGTTTGAATTTAGAAATTGATTTTACTGCTCGATGAGCTAGAGACTTTAAACTTTAAACATAACTCAGAACTGGAAGACAAACAAGCTGACAGATAATAAACGGTACCAGATAACTGCCACATACTTTCTCCCAGTTGAAACTTTATACCTTCCCAAGAGTAGCATAAGGAGGTGGTTATTTAGAATTGCAAAAGTAGGACATATCATGGAAAATATTAGATGCATGTAACACACATCCATATTATATTATAATATTATTATTATTATTATTATTAAAACTATTCGATCGATTTCGAACAAATTTGCATCAAACATGTCAATTAGGCCTGTATAGATGCACGAAAAAAGGTTTTGAAAATTTTTGAAAAACAACCCCCTTTTTGGCCAAAAACTTCAAAAAATCAGTTATTATTATTATTACCTAAACGAGAATTTTTTGAAAGATCCGGTTTTTTTGCATATGGTAGGGTACATTAAGGGCTACAAATAAGCCAAATTATATCAAAATCGTTAGAGCCGTTTTTGAGAAATTTTGATTTTCCTCTTTTTTTTGCCATTTTTGGGGGGTAAAACCCCTTAAAAATCAAAAATTTGAAAAAATTCAAAAACGCCTGGAGTTATTCCAGATCTACACCTACATACCAAATTTCATCAAAATCGGACCTTTGGTATGGTCTCCAGCTCTGTACACATCCTAACAGACACACAGACACACGGACAGACATCACAAAAAAACACTTTTTTGAGTTCCGGGAGCACCAAAACAAATATTTCCACTAAACATAGTTTTGGGTTCAGGGAGCACCAAAACCGATAATTCCACTAAAAATTCAAATTCAAAAATTTGGACGAAAACAATACTTTCTCCATATACTACGTATAGGGGGGAGAAAGTAAAAAATGGAGTTAATAACACAAAATTTCAGACACACAAGACTAAGAAGCTGAAAATAATTATTTAAATAAAATATAAACTTTTAATAGTCCACTTTTTTTAAACTGGCTATATGGATAAACAAATGTATCTAAACCCCATACAGATTGTGCTAAAAATGTGTTGCTAAAAAAATCTTGTAAGATTCAAAACGAAAATCGTATTGTCCTTAAAATCTAACAAAACGTAAAATGACATAAAAGTACCATGTTCAAATCCACGTGGGGGATTTTACCGCGGATGCACCTTCTATCAGAGGCCGAAGACGGCCTGGGTGGAAACTCGCAAAGCGAGATTAGCCACTGCGAGCGAAGCGAAGTACTCCATAATCTGAGACCGCAAGGTCGGGGTGAAAACTCGCAAAGCGAGTAGTTTCGCTTGAGTCGGGGCTGCAAACAGAGATGCAAATAAATTCTACTAATATATTTCGTACACGCGGACAGCTATTCAGAGCCTTCGAGCGTCGACCAGTTTCCTAAATAGTCACTTGAAACCCTGAAACATATAAACTTAATTTTAGAAATTCACTCAACTCACGTCAGTTTTATTTATAGTTTTCAACTAAATGTTTAACACAAAATGTGTAAAATTCATTTTTATTTTTCTAGATTAGAACGTCACATTTAATAAAATTAATATCCCTTTTCAGAAACGCAACATATATTTCGACAAGAAATAAATTAAAACAGTTGTAAAATAGATTTATTAAGCCTCAAAGTAAGAGTAGCTTTATGAAAAATCATTACACTAATAACCAAGCACTTTACGTTAACAGAATGACACAGATCCATACCCACGTCCCCAGGCTTTTGTCTAGACCTGTCAAATGACATCCTTTTGTTTCTACCGTCTGACAATGGCGCCCTTTCAACACAATGGCGGTAAACGACGCTCCGTGATCTAACAGCTGATCGGGCTTTGTAAGAAACGCTTACGGTCAATAAACCATCACTTGAAATTTACACTCTGTCTTAATCATTTAAACAATGTTCACAATGGGCCTAATATGGTCTTAATAAAAGAAGTTTACGGTTTTATTTTAATTTGAAAACAATTACATTGAGTCGATTTAAAATAAGAAATATTTAATTGTATTATTCATTGTTCTTTGTGCAGAATCGATTGTTAGTGAAATTTCTACAAAAGAGTATCTATCAAATTTAAGGCACAATTATAACGCATGCTAACTCGTTTCTCCCTCTATTATGAACGACAATTCCTGTCATTCACGCAAAAACTCTGGCCTTACAGCGCATGCGTCGGTATCTACGTCACCGCTACCCCGATCAAGAACTACCAAATAAGAACTAAAGTTATGAATCTTTATAAATTGGAAAAATTTGTGTAAATTATCAAATAGTTTATACATAAAATATATTTTTTTTACCTTTAGAATAATTCAAACCGTATTTAGGAATACGTAATTTTTAAAAAATATTACACTCAGCATGTATGCCTGAAGGGGGGCTGTCGAGAGACAGACGTACTCTAGGTTAAATACGATTTTCTTGAAAACCAATAGACCGATATAGATAAAATTTCACACACATATATACAAAGGAAAAATATAAACCCTGTAAAAATATGGGCCCCTTATTATAAATACTTTTTGGGGGGGAACAATATTATATTATTTATTTCCAGCATAAGAGCCTGAAGGGGCCAGTCGAGAGATAAACGTACCCTCAGTTAAAAACGAATTTCTTGAAAACCAATATACCGATCTGGATAAAACTTCGCACACATATATACAAAGGATGAATATATACATTGTAAAAATATGAGGCACCTATTATAAAAACTTTTCTGGAAGAACAACGTTATATTATTTAGTTCGATTATTGAGGGGTGAGGAACTATAATATATATACAATTTAAAAAAATACGAAACTGTACTCCTTTCAAATTCATATTTCAGTTGTTATAAATGATAAAAACGATACAATACTAAAATTTTAGATCGATTAAAAAATTACCCCCGACTTTAAGATAAATAGAGTAACGTTTACAATGTAGGTTAAAAATAAAGATTTACCTGCATTTTTTTTTACAAAAATTTCTGGTTTACCGTACAGACCTTTGCAAAAAAACTTGTATCTCATAAACCTATTAACTGATCTCGATGAATCTTCACACACATGTAAACAAACGATGTATATATACACTGTGAAAATATGGGTCCTCTATTATAAATACTTTTCTGAGAAAACAACATTAAATTATTTAGTTCAACTTTTGAGGAGAATGAAAATATAGGCTACTAAAAAATTTAAAAATTATAAAACTATTTCAAGTAAGAAAAACTGAAAAAGGCCTTCCGGTTGTTGCATTTTTTGGCAACTTTGGTTTAACCCAACGAACTATACTACTGGAACGCTAGCTGCCCATAAGACTAGTGTTGTGTTTTCCGAGCGCATACAGATGTGTGTGGCGGGAAGTATCCGGGGCGCGCGGGCGATGTAAGTGGGCAAGAACTCTGGACCTGGCGCTTGCGCGTTATACGGTTTTCTGTCATTCTGCTTTTCACGTTTCTATCACGCGGGAAAAGACATTATTCGTCAACTCATCAATTCGTTTTTAAGGTCTGTCTAGGCTAACACAACTGGTGTTCTAATTAATTGTAGTGTTGTTTTTATTTTGTGACAAATGGTTAAGAGCTGCGCTGCTTACAATTGTAGTTCAAGATGGACGAAAGACAGCGACATTTCTTTTCACAAGTAAGTACTCATTTTATTAAGCATGTTCAAATTCATTTTGCAGTCCCTGAATAATAGTAATATAGAGACAGGATTATAGTCTGTGTTATTGTAGGTTACCATTAACTTGCTAACAAATGAAGTAAAAGTGATTTTATTATTCTGTTAATTTAATTAATTCATGTTGAACTGAAATATCTAACAACAATGCATTTGGCTGGCCCTAATGTACAAGTACAGTATTTAAAAACTTTAACCCTAAGAGTGCTCAACTGTGGTTTGATTGGTGACCCGGCCATTTTGGCAGTTTTACAGAGTTGTTTTTAATAAATTGTACTGTATCTTACGCGAGTAGGCCTAAAATAAATGAAATACGGCAAAAAAACTAATTTTTATAAGCCATAGGCCTAATAAAAAATTCATAAAGTAAAGGAAAAAATATATTATTTAGTATTTACCATTGTTCTTTAAAAAAACAAAAAAAAAACAAGATATATATTTTTGAATAACCTAACGTTTCTGTTAAAAGTTTTCTCCTAAAATGTATAATATTGTAGATAATTGAAATATTTTATTATTCTGTAGCTATTTACCTACAAGAAAATATATGTGTGTTTGAAAATACAAAAAAATAATTTTATATTGGCCATATTATGAGATGAGGTAATGCAGATTTCAGAGTGGGGTGTATTACAGTGTCATCAATGAAATTTATTGAATGCGCAGAGGGTATATTCAATTCATTATACCATTTCAATGTTTAAATTTGATTTGTTTTACGTTTTAGCTTTCCATTGAACGATGCAAACCTTCTTATCAAGTGGATAGCTGAGACAAAGAGGAAAAATTATAAGCCCACCAAATATAGTGTTTTATGCAGCAAACATTTTACCAAAGACGATTACCATGTAATTTTGCCAAACACGAAAAGAAAGAAGTTAAAAAATAAAGCAGTTCCAACCATTTTCGATTTTCCAGCTCATATGCAACATTCATCGGGTAAACGGAGGAGGACTATCATTAGAAATAAATTACCGGTGAGTTTCACAATCGCATATATTATTTCTCAAGGCCATTTTTTTGTCGGTACGCCATAACTTCCTTAATACATCATCAAATTACATGAATGAGGCATCATTTTAAAACTTTCCTTAACCGCTACACCGGAAAAATATACAAACAGCTTAAAATTCATGTATTAATAACAAAAATTGATTAAAAACCGTTTATATTATACTTTGTATGTTCCTAATGAAAGGTGCCATCTATTTTAACCACCTGTTTAACTAGCATGACAGCTGTTAGTTAGATTGTTTACACTGTAAGATTGTATAGGAAAACTGATATTTTATAAACCAATCTAAATAAATAAACTTAATTAACTGAATTTAATCAACGTGTTAAATCAGGTAAATGTAGGCCTACTCTGAACTTGCGAAATATTCGCACGGGTCAGCTAGTAGTTTTTTGTTATTTAATGCATTTTATTCTGCTGTGTAAATTTTACTCATAGAACCATTCCGTACTGTATCATTAAATGTAGTAAATATATTATCAAATATAATAAATAATTCAAATTCTATTCAAAGTTTTAATAATCTAGGAATAATTCAAAGTTTTATTCTATATTTTATATTTGCGTAATCTGAAAAACAAACTAATATTTCTTAAATTTAAATAACAAGGTCTTCTACCAAACTGATGAAAATTGTGTATTTTAAAGTATTATATCATTTATTGTTGTGACATTTATTTAATTTGTTCATTAAATGATAAATATTATATTTCGTTATGATAAGAAATATATATTTCTCAGGTAACTGAAGAACAACCCATTGACCTACAGGAAGGACCCGAACTACAATTTGAAGCTGGCACGTCATATTCTTTGGTAAGTTCAACCTTAAACTCAGTATCTATCGGGGAAGTTGCTATAAAGCTTAATTTGAAAATCGAACATTATATTTGATAAACTTATTCATAGATTACACCGTCATACAAAATAGTTGTCGTTACGTTTCTTTATTAAACTAAATATCTCTTTATTTCATTTTTTGCGAAGAGAAATGATTAAAAATAATTTTCCTAAAAAGATAGGAAAGGAAGACTTAAAAAGATATTGATAAAGCCGGCAAAAAACAGCTTCCGCGAAAGCACTGCACTCTTTTAGCTAAGCCGGTTACCTATTTTTAACTAATCATTTAATCACACTGATTTAAATTAAAACACCGAACCACAAAACAAGGAACAAAAACAATAACTAAACAACTAAATTGTAAGTTATGTTTGTTTAATCAATGATGTTTAATCATGAGAATGCCTAGATGTTATACGTGTAAATATCTCCCTCGTAACAAAATAAATAACTATAGTTCTTAGGCCTATTGCTGTGTAGTTATATTTGTTTTTTGTATTTTATTTGTATTGTATTTTATTTTATTGTAGATTGCACTGCCGGTTGAACGAAATCATTTCCCACCACCACTGAATGCGGAACCCCAAACACCGGTACAAACATCCGCAATACAATCTCCCACCAAAGTGCGCCTACGCCGGAAAGTTAAAGTCCTGCAGCAAAGGTTAAAAAGAAGAGACTGTAAAATTAAGTCAATGAAAGATTTACTTTCAGTTTTGCGAAACAAATTAAAAGTTCCAGATACATTGATTGAAATATTAGAAAACAATTTTACGGGATTTCCTCTCGAGTTACTTCTAAATAATCTTAAAAACAAAGACAAAAGTAAATATAAAAATATTTTTTCAGATAAAGTTAAAGAATTTGCATTAACACTGTACTTTTACTCGCCAAAAGCTTATAGATATTTAAGGGGTTCAAATTTAACATTACCAAGTTCAGCCACATTAAGGAAATGGATTTCCAAATTTAATTGCTGCCCAGGGTTTTTGGAAGAAATATTTATCTATTTGAAAAAGAATGCAAAAGAACAAAATCACTTACAAAATGTAAGTTTGTTATTCGATTCCATGAGCATTAGAAAGCAGATAGTGTATGATGAAAAACTGGGGTAAAACGTAGGGTATGTAGATGTTGGAGGATTCAAAATAGATAATGACGAGGAAATTGCAACAGAAGCTCTAGTGTTTCAAGTTGTTTCATTGAGAGGACATTTTAAATGCATTATAGGATACTTTTTTGTAAATAAAACTTCGTCTATTTTACTGTCCCAGCTAATTAAAGTTGCAATATTAAAACTAAGTGAAGTGGGCGTTAATGTTCAAAGTGTGACCTTTGACGGAACAAGCACTAACTTAAGTGCGTTGAAACATTTAGGTTGTAAATTCCCCGAAGCACCAATTTTTAAACTAGATACAATCAGCTATGCTATTTGTGCTATTTTGGATCCTCCACACATGTTAAAACTGGCGCGAAATGCTCTTTCTGACATGAAAGTTATTGAATCAGAGTCAGGGAGCGTATGTGTCAAATATATAGAAGAGCTCAATAACTTACAGAAAAAAGAGGGTTTAAAAATGTGTAACAAACTATCGGACAAACATGTTTTCTACAAGAACCGAAAAATGAATGTTAAAGTTGCAGCTCAGACTCTAAGCTCCAGTGTAGCGGACGCTTTAGAATATTTGTCTATAAAACAACATCCGCAGTTCCTAAACTGTTTACCAACCGTAGAGTTCATAAGAATAATTGACAATCTTTTTGATTTTTTGAATAGTAGGGATCCATTTGGAAGAGGGTACAAAGGCCCCATTAAATTAGAAAATAAAGAAAAAGATGATGAAATGCTAAACAAAGCAGAAAACTATTTGGCAGCACTTAAAATTGGAAATCAATCCGTTTTAGATCATTCAAGAAAAACATTTGTTTTAGGATTTTTAAGTAATATTAAGAGTATTCGTATTTTAAGAGACAGATTGTTAGCTTTAGATGATTTCGATTATTTGTTAACATATAAGCTAAGTCAAGATCATTTAGAACTATTTTTTTCCTGTGTCAGAAGTAGGGGTGGAAACAATGACAATCCAAATACCAAACAGTTCACTTGGGCAGTCAGACAACTAATGTTTCGTAATAGTGTTAGGGCTTCTGAAAATGCTAACTGCTTTGAGTTTGACCTTAGCTCACATCTAGGCCTTCTTGAGTTAGGTCATAATCAGTGCCATCTCTATGATATTAATGATAGTGAAATAGAGAGTGCCGCATTGGTCATGGAAAATTATAGTAATTCAAGTTTTAAGGACGAAATTTTATATTACATTTGTGGCGTGATTGTAAGACGTATAGAAAAAAACATAAACTGTACCGACTGTAGCTCTTTGCTCTATGCAAGTGAATCCGATTTTAGGGCACATACAGGCCTCACTGATTTTAAATCTAAAGGAAAACTAATCAGATCAAGTGAGGATGTATTTAAAATTGTGAAGTATGCCTACATGCTCAAGTTATCAACATCAGAAAAAAATGTTACTTCTTACAATTTAACAGTGATAGTTTGTAACCATTTCAAAGGTAGTATTTTCAAAGGGCATGTAGGTAACGATGAATTTACAGGAAGCCATGAGTTATTTTTGATTAAATCTGTAACCCAATTATTTATAAAAATAATTTCACATCATATTGCAAAACAGAAAACTTTGGACATGACAAAAAAATCAAACTTAGGAATAAGACAAAAATTGACCAAAGTAATTTTATTTTCTAACATGTAAATATTATCATTGTCTTATTTGTACGTCTATGTATCTTTAATAAACTACAATATAAGATTGCTTGTATTATTTTCCTTATTATTACCTTGTACGTCGTTTCTTGTCTGTGCTTGTACGGATATTAATACTTAATATTAATATTAATATCAGTACACTGATATTATGAAAATTACCAAGGCATAATCTTAATTTATAATAATGTAATATTCTTAATTATAAAAATCATTGGATAATCAACAGTTACCAACATTTACAAACAAAACTCCATTGTGAAATATAAACATATTGAAGAATCTACAGAGTTTTATACTGTTGGAACAGCGTTATTGTAATGCCTACCGTGTGTGCCGGGCGTGTTCTTGCCCACTTACGACGCCTTCAGACCACGGACGCAACCCCAGATTTCGGCTCGGGTTCTATAGTCCAGTGCGCGATCCATTAGTATATATCGATGGTTTAACCTCGTCTAAAGTACTTAAAGAACCAACGTGTGTACCAAATTTGAACCGAATCTGACTTAAAATTCGGCGATTATAGTGCGAACACATATACGTTATAAAGTTTTAAATGAAACACGAAAAGTAGTTCTTTTATTATTTCCTTGATCCTACTCTGTATTTCCAACTGACTCCGCTTACTTGAATTTGTAATGCAGAACCAACACTTGTGTAAGCCGAGTATGCAAATTAGTCCACAAACTTGATCAAGTCTTCACAAGGTTACACAACTTTCTCTGCCTCCTGGATCCAGCTGATTATCCAAACTTGACAGATTACATTTTTAATCAACCCAAAATAACCTTAAATGGACGTGATTGTACAGTGAAGCGGTAATTTAAAAACAAGTGTGTACTGAGACTGGATTTGGGTTAGGAACATAAGAAGTTTCTCATTCATGCTTGTTAATTAAAATTGGTCTTCTTAACGTCTAGTTTCTCAGCTTTGACCCAGCCTGTTATTAGCGTATATTTATCGAATTTCCATTGGAAAAATTAAATACTGCAGTAACTCTTATGGTGAGACCTAAGGTCAGGAATAGTCAATGAGCACCTACCATAGTCCCCAGAACACGTTTTGGGGTGACATTCAAAATTATATATATATAATTACATACCCTTGTATTGGGAGTATTTTTAATACATTGCATTGCGTGATTCGCAAGTCAACCCCTGTATAGGGAGTATTTTCAATATGCAATGCATTGCGTGCTTCGCACGCCATCCCCCGTATTTCAAAAATTTTCAATATACAAAGCATTGAGTGCTTCACACGCCAATTCCCTTATTGGAAGTATTTTCAATACACATTACATTGCGTGCTTCACACGCCAACCCCCGTATTGGGAGTATTTTCAATACACAGTGCATTACGTTTTTTGCACGCCAACCCCCGTATTGGGAGCATTTTCATTATACAATGCTTTGCGTGCTCCGCACGCCAACCCCCATATTGTGAGAATTTTAAGTCTATGTGCTATGGATAAAAATAAAAATAAAAAAATAAAATAATTTCTACTCATTTAGACTATAAATATAAAAAATAAAAAATCAGCTCCCAGCATAGGAAATACGAAATGGGCGTAGCAGTGAACATGTTAACTGACAACTACAAAGTTCATGTATGCACAACTTGACAACACTCGGAAGAATTAAAATATTATTTAATTTCAAACAAAGCGCGCACTCAATGCCAGGAACACTTCACAACAGCTATGGGACTTTTTAAATTAATCCGAGAAACAGAGAACGATATTAAAGTTGTATATCAAAATTAATTTCCAGAAAACGTTGCTTCGGCATGATTACCAACATTTAAACACAATAAATGTTCTGCCAGAGCCGTTTAGATTCAATGTACCGTGGCCGATTGCAGGGAAGAATTGTGTTTTAATGTTACTTTCTTGCAGAAATTACAAAGCTTGTTTAAGAGTTTTCTTTCTTTGTTTAGTTTTCCCCTTTTGCAAAGTGAATTATTGACACAAGATGGCGGTTCCGTACAAATGGCGTTAATCGTAGCATAGTGTGCTACCGGATAAAAGTTGTTTATATCTAGTTTACTGAATAACTGACTCTTCTGAAATGTTACTTCTAGTGTCATGTAGTGCGCATGCGCGTTATACAAGGTGGTTCAGGAAGAAACAGAGACACTGTCAGGACGTGTTCTACTAGTGAAAATAAAGAAAAAAAGTACATATAAAAATAGGTTCGAAAATGTTTCTTTTTCCACTTTGTTGTATTTTTTTTACAAAATACTTAATATTTTTGGATAAAGGAAATATATATTGAACGCAAATTTTGAATACATATTTGTCACAAAATCTTTAAACTTCATTCATATATATTCAAAATAGCTGTTTTCTTACTTTTTAAAACTTTATATATAGTAACACACCCCTCAAAATACGAGCTAAATATTATAATGTTATTTCCCCAGAAAAGTATGTATATTCGGGAGCCCATATTTGTACAGGGTTTATGTACATCCTTTGTGTATATGTGTGTGAAGTTTTATCCAGATCGGTGTATTGGTTTTCAAGAAAATCGTTTTTAACCGAGGATACGTTTATTCCTCGACAGCCCCCCTTTAGGCATATATGCTGAGTTTAATAGTTTTTTTAAATCGAGTATTCCTAAAAAAAACTATTTGACTTAGTTGCCGTTTGAATTATTCTATAGGTAAAAGATTTCAGCTAATCCGTAAATTTTTTTGATAATTTACAAATTGTATTTTTAAATTCATAAATATTCATAACTACTGAAGATAATGTTGTGCCTTCAGAAAATTATTTACAATAGGGGGCCCATATTTTTACAGTGTGTAGATACATCCTTTCTTTATATTTTTGTCAAGTTTTATCCAGATCGGTTGATAAGTTTTAGAGATATAAGGGTTTTAGCAAAGATCTGTACGTTTGACGAGTCATTTTTGTCAAAAAAATCCAGGTACATCTTTATTGTCAATCTCCATTGTAAATGTTACTCTATTTTAAAATCGGTTGTAATTTTTGAAAGACCTAAAATTTTAGTATTGTGTGGTTTATATCATTTATAACAACTGTATGAAATATAAATATAATAGGAGTACAGTTTTGTATTTTTTAAATATTTTATACGTAGTTGCACTTCCCTCAAAAATTGAACTAAATAATATAATGTTGTTCCTCTGAGAAAGTGTTTACAATA